>JAXQKB010000088.1:0-86723 GCA_037042295.1 Irpex sp. Y119-03 | reverse complement strand
GTTGCTGATCGTGAAGATCCAGAAAAGATCAAGGGCCTCCCCCTCCTCCCCTTCCTCGTCCCCGGTCTCTATAAACGTGAACACCCCCGACGAAATAGACTCCCACCTACACAACCTCCGCTCCTCCCCCCTCAACCGGTGGTACGACAAACCCCTAACTCTAATCGTAGAGTCCAACACCCGCGCCGGGGCTGTCGGCGAACACTCGCCCGTCGACGCTTTGGTGCCGAGTGTGGTTTGTGAGTGGGCGGTTGTGCAGGGGGTTAGGGAGGATTCGTTTGAGCCTATCTCTAACTATGACGATATAACGGGAGGAGAAGGGTTAGAGAAGGAAGGGAGAGGAGAAGGGTGGAGGAGACTGGATTGGGTGACGGACGAGTTTATACGTGGGGAGTGCGTGGATGCGGAGGAGCGGGCGAGGGTTGTAGCTGAGGATTCGGATGATACTGTGCTGTGGTTTGATAAGTATGGGGCTGATTGGATCAAGAATGAAGGTTAGTCCTCATCCACACACTCTTCCTTCACCCTCTTCTCCTCCTATCCTTTTCCCTCTTGCCCTCACCTTCTCCCCTCATTCCCCCACCTTCTTCCCCTCTCACTCGCCCTCCCTCACCCTTACACACTCTTACTCACCCACCCCCTCACCTCTCGTCCACACTCTCGTACTGATACTTGAATTCAATTGAATTCGCAGCCAAACTATCCCCAGACGCATACATCCAACTCGCCCTCCAACTCGCCTGGTACCGCACCCGCGGCTCCTTCACCGCAACCTACGAAACCGCCCTCACGCGTCTCTTCCACAACGCGCGCACGGAGACTGTACGCACGTTCAGTGGGGAGAGTCGGGCGTGGGTGCTTGGGATGGAGAGTGGTGTTTGTGTACGTTTTCTCTTTCTCGCTTTCGCTTTTGCTCTCTTCCTTATTCTAAGAACTTCGCGTGGTATTTATTTCGCTGACAAATTGTATTATCAATTCCATAGACACAAACCCGCTACGCCCTCCTCAAATCCGCAATCACGACCCACACGCACCTCACCCGCGCAGCCATGACAGGCAAAGGCATCGACCGCCACCTCCTCGGTCTCCGCTGCATGCTCCAATCCTCCACTTCCGCATCCTCCCCTCCCTCGCCTTCCTCCTCTAGCAGTGAAAGTGAAAATGGGGTGGAATCACACGAGCTCTTCCAAGACGAGCTCTTCACACGCAGCCAAACCTGGAAGCTGAGCACGAGCGGGCTCAGCGCCGGACATCAGTTCCGCGGGACGGGCTTTGGGTCCCCGGAGTGGGATGGGTATGGGATTAATTGTACGTCTCTTCTCTCTCTTCACTCTCTTCTCCTCAAGCTCCCCAGTCCTTCCTGGACATTGTGTATGAATGCTGATGATTGATTACATGGTAGACCTAGCAGGCCCAGATATCATCAAGTTTGGCATTGAGTCCAAGCACTCATGTCCAGAGACTTCTTCACATGCTTTCAAGCATGCTGTTTCGGCTGCTCTGATGGATATGCGGAAGTTGTGTTTGGATGCTGTTTCATCCCATCTCTAGATGTACCTGATAATTTTACACCTTGACTTGATTGCTAATTCATGGCTCTCATTAATATCATCTCTTCTCACTTGATGCTTATGGTCCTTATTAGAGCTGTTGCTTGTGAGATGAGAGGTGCTAAGAAAGGCAATTGTGCTTCAAGGCTTGGACTATTGCCTTAATAGGCAGTTATAATCTGACTACACCTCTGATCCCCATCTCACCCAAAGATGATTTCCGTAGATTGCTAATAACACATGTCAACTGCACAAATAATCACAGATCACTGTGTCATTTGAACACTATTTGATCCAGTTGAATGGATCTTATACAGAAGGACAGGTTAGGCTGCAACTACCAATTTATCAAACTCAAATCAATCATCAGTCAGTCAGAAATTCCCAGTCTCCAGATCCTCCATACTCAACCAAGCATCATCTCCACATTCTGCAGCCATCCTCCCTACAAGGGAGTGAGCACCTTTGCCTTCTACGAGGAAATCCCAACTAGAGCAAATGAACATTCCTCGCTTGCAGCGAGTGAGCATCACGTTGGTACGCCTGAGGTCCCTGAGGAAGCCCAAGTCCCTTGAGCGTACTAGAGAGATGATGATGTAGTCGTCCTCATTTCCTAGAAGTAACCATGAGTGCTAAGCATGTGAGAGTGATAATGAGATGTACCTTGGAATGAGTCAACATTAAAACATTTATTGGCCCAACTCAGTCCCTTCTGTTTCAGAGTGTTCTCGATGAGTGAGCGTTGAGCCTCATAGGGAGTAATGATTCTGAAGCTTTCATTATCGTTCTGGAGACTCTCAGCTATCTTGATAACTGCATCACACTCAAGGTGATTCTAGATTGTCACAGGAGCGTCATCAGGATCATAGCAATCACAATCCACAGCTTACTTACCTCCCAACTGGTTTTTTGCTGCCTCTCAGTGCTCCCATCTACATCAACAAGCCAAACAGCAGGGCCAGGGACTTCATGGTCAGGGTCTGAGTGTAACTGGCCATCATAGACAGCTGCTGATATCATCTCTCCAATATGAGGAGGCATGCGGTCTACAGATATATTTGAGTACATATTAATTCAGAATAGACCAGTGCTTACATTGGATGTCCAGGAATTTGGCTTTTTCACGAAGATGAGAGATCTCAAAGATACTCTGGAGATCTTCAATCTCATCCTGTCCATATGGCGGCACTTAGGAAATAAATTAGACTCATTTCTGAAAGGAGGAATAAGAAGCTCACACTGCTTGTCATCACCGATGAAACAGATTTTTTGAAGGGTCTTGAAGGTCTCGAGAGGGGCTATGTAGTCAGACACAGCTATCTGACTTGCCTCATCCACCACCATATATTTTAGAGGGACTTTTGAGGTGACTAGATCAAGGCGAGGATTGGAGAGCATGCTTAGGGTGCTGAGGATAACCTTAACACCTTTCAGTGCATCACCCTTGACAGCTTTGGGAATACTGTCTGAGCGAATGATGTTGCGTGAGATCGTGTGATACAGGTGTTCATGCCTATACAACTCTCATTTAGCATAAATAGCTTTCAGAATTGGAGACTACTTACCATCCAAAGTGAAAATCCTTGGATACAAGAAGTCTAAAATCAGTGAACCCAATCTTGTCTAACTTCTCCGCAATATTCTTCACTGCAACATTAGACTGGGCCATGAGCCAGATCCCACCCCACCCTGAGTCTATGGCAGACTGTACAAAGGCACCAATCACAGTTGTCTTACCAGTTCCTGGAGGGCCTTGAATGAGAACAAGGCGTGAGTCATTTGAGAGAGTGAGCATGCTCTCAACAGCAGACTGCTGAGACTCATTCAACGGGCCTAGGTAACTCAAAGGTGGAGGTGTATCAGAAGTGGGGAAGGTCTCCTCAGGCCACTCAACCTCTTCTGCATCAGGCCATATAGTGCGCAGAAAGGGGTTGTCAAAGAGAGGAGAGGTACCCTGGAGAATGGCAAGGATAGTCGCATCTCGGCGCTGCTCAGCCATTGTCTGCTTGTCAGCATCAATGGACGAAACTGAGGTGACAACCTTGCCCTGGACTGTGCCAGCGGCCTTCAAGGTACCCTGTCGACCAGACACATCACGCGACTTTGCCTGCATGACGAACTCGCCGCCGTGTCGATCTTGGACAGTCATCTCGATGCGGGTCTGAATGAGCCAGATTCCCGGATCAGCAACTTGACCGCCAAGCAGATCGACGAGTACTTACGCCTTTACCTCGGAGCCGAGTCTGAAATCGCGACGACTCGAGTTTGAACTTCGAGCCGTCGGAGGCAGTCGGTATGAAGTCGTGAGTTGTTTGCTGAGGTCGGTTTGCATCTTGGAGTTGACTCGTCCGCGCGAACTGCGCGAGCATCAAGAGCCGCTGCGAGAGGCACGATAGATCGGTGAGCGAAACAGTTTTGATCGTCCGATCTCCGACAGGCACTTACATCTGCGGGCATCGACTTTGTGTTTATCTTTGGCACCTCCCTGAATCTCTCCTCCATATCCCCCAAGGTCGGCACGAAACTCGCAAGCCAAGCCCTCAAGCCGAGGGCGCGTGAGGTCTCGGGTTTGGCTTGATCAAGGGCGGCCGACGAAAACGCATCCCGAATGTTATCGGGATATATCTTCGCGACTTTCGTGGAAGTAGTCGCGAATTCGGTAGCAGCGACGGGATCGCGTTGGTCGGCGCAGGCGCAACCCGATTGTACGTCGACACCATTTTCTATGAGGAGACTGTGGTCGCCGTAGAGTTGGAGGGCGAGTGGCGCGAGGTCGAAGGCGTAGAGGGTCGCGCCGGCTTGAGGGCGACAGAGGATATAATCTGTCAACAACTTGCGAGCTTCCGTGACGGCGGGGTCGCTAGATTTCGTCTTAGACCGAAACTGGATCAAGAAGACTTTCGAGCCCACGGCGACTGCGAGCGTGTTCAAGATCCCAGAGCTTGTGTACCCTCCGGACAGCCCGATGGTGAATGGATCTTCAGAGGCCGTGGTATCGGTGGTTTTACCCAGAAGGTGAGCTATTTTCTCCTCATCGAGCTCTGTCTCGAGCAGAGATGTCACCTCGAGCGGTGCGTGGTTCGTATTCAGCAAGTTTTGCTGGAGCTGCCTAACAGTGGGTGCCATGGCCACTCACTGAGTGGTGGGCGAAGACAAGGAGCAACGCCGGCGGTTACAATGGACGACGATGAAAGCGATTGTATCGATGGAGAAGGTCATTCTCCCCCTTCGTGGCACGAGGACAACAATGCCTTGCCCGATAGATGTCCCACGTTCATATCAGCTGGTGAATGCATTTCGACGCCGGTGCAGACATGTACATCTTCGTACTGTATTTTCACCGCAACATCTACGCTTGCGAATGTCAAGTTTACGACTCTCGTTATTCTATATGGTCAAGACGTTACAACAATGCGTGGTACCGGATAAGCCAAACTAAAACCGCCCCGCCAGGATATCGCGAGTACTCAACCAAGCGCCACTTCCCCACTCTGCACACATAGCCCCAAGGAGAGTCGACGACGCCGTCCCATCCACGAAGGCACGGTTAGTGCATATCGTCATGCTGCGTTTGCATCGAGACAACATCACGTTACTGCGTCGTTCGTTGCTCAAGAACCCCACCTTCTCCGTGCGCACAATAGATATGATGATGTGATCCGCTTCGTTGCCTACCACGGAATATCGCCTGAGTATATCATGAATAAGAATCATGAGTTCTAACTCACCTTGGAAAGAGTCGACGTTGAAACAGCGGTCTTCCCATGGGATACCTTCACTCTTAAGCAGGCCCTCGATGTAAGAACGCTGACCATCGTAAGGCGTGATGATACGGTAGGCCTTTCCATGACTATGAAAGCACTTTGCTATGCGAATGCAATACTGCGCTTCTTCCACGTTCTGCTCGAGGTATGATGAGCGTCGTATGGACATACGCAGAGTATACGGGTGTAGACGTACCTTGAAGCTGTGGCCGGCTTTGGTCTCTGTCCCTTGAGCTATGTCCACGAATCGGCATGACGAGAGTTTATGGATCTTGTGCTCAGACTTCAAGCGACCGTCGTATACATGGCCTGAGATAAAGTCTCCGATTGGGGTCGGCATGCGATCTGCAGATGTCGATGAGCATATCGGTCCACGAACGGCACTGATGACTTACACTGCGTGTCGAGGAAGATGGCGTAGTTCCGCAGTCTCGGGATCTCAAATACACTCCTGAGAGTACCCAGATCGTCTTGTCCGAAAGGGGCCACTAACAGGCGAAGTTAGTAATAGTAGTTTGCCGAACGAGTGAATCTCACACTGTTTATCGTCGCCTATAAACACCAACTTCTTCAAGTCTTTACCATGCAGGTTCAAAAGGGGGAGATAGTCGCCAATTTGTATCTGGCTCGCCTCGTCCACAATGACCATAGTGACCGGAACGACTGAGGTGAACCCGGACATGAGGAAGCGAAAACTAGCAAACATGCTCAATGAGCATAAAATCACCCTGGAGCCCGCCAGCATGGCCTCTGCGGAGATTGAGCCTTCAGGAAACTTAGCGGAAGGGATGAGATTGGCATTGAGCACCCCGCTGTATAAATGTTCGTGCCTAGAGATGATGTGATTTAGATGAACTACGACGACAGTAAGAGTCTCGACTCACCACTCAAAATGGAAGTCCTTGGATACGAGAAGCTTGAAGTGATGAAATCCAATGTTGACAAGCTTTTCTGCCATCTGCTTCACAGCTATGTTAGAATGCGCGACCAGCCAGATACCGTGTTTAGAGATGAACGGTCTCATAGCCGCCATACTCGTCACGCTGGCGGCAATAACTGTCGTTTTTCCTGTTCCAGGGGGACCCTGTATGACAGTGATGGCCTTCTTCGGCTGGCCAGATAGGATGTTCTGGACTGCCTTTCTTTGCGCATCATTGAGAGGACCATCGTACTGAATGGTCTGTGTGAGCCCAGGGATAATACCTCCGGTAGCCTGCCCTCCTCCAAGGTGAATCTTTTTGGCTAACGGGTGCGCGAGGAGCGTCTTATCTCCTTGAAGAACATCCAGTATAGCCTCCGTACGCGCCAGTTCGGCACCCGTGGCGTTCTCTGGGCCAACGGTGTAAACTTGCTCTATCGTCGCCAAAGCAGCGTCTTTCGTGCTCATAGCCAGCTTCAAACATGCTTGCTTGCCTTTGACGCGGCCTACAGTACCCACGGAACGAACGGCATTGCTCCCCTTCACTGACGTCTCCACGATAATGTGCTGAGGGTGGATTAGGAATGCAAGCTACGAAGAAGCCAGCCCCACCCACCTGTCTGTCGCCTCGTCGTACGCGGGTTGTATATCGTTGGAGATTGACGCTCAAGTCCCCTTTTTTTGTGAAAGAGAACTTCGCGGAAACGTCGTTCTTGACCATTGTAGGCTTCAAGACGGTCAATTGGTCCGCATCTCGCAGACAGCGAGAGATGGCAATGATAACCTGTAGGAAATGATTGTTATCTCACGACCAGTGCATCAAGAAGGAGATTGCACCAGCCTTTTTATCCATGGATTTCGTGCATATGGGTGGAACCGTAGATATGAGTGTTGCGAACTTGTCACCGATACTAACTCGCCACGTCGCCCATGCACGAACCACCACGGCTTTCTCTTCGTTTTCCCCACGGAGTCTATTGTCGAAGATCCGTACTGCTGCACCTCTGTCAACATTCTCTGCCCCGAGAACGTTGGTGAGACGGTCGATGGAATCCCGCCTGCCGTCGAACTCAAGGCTTTGGGCGTCGAATAGAGCAGATATTCGTAGCCCGTAGTCAAGGTGCAACCCACAGGAGATTCTCTCTGCGTCAAAGGCTAGCTTTCTGTACGCAGGATGGCAAAGAATCTTGTCCTGTAAAAGCCTTATCGACCGCGACGGTGGCGTATGCGATTTCGGTCGACGTTTCGCCTTCGAGGCACCCGCTGAGAGTGTTATGTGAAGACAACGCGTCTCTGTTGAAAAGACGAGAGCGGACAGAGCGCTTTTGTGGCCATAGGATGCTGCGACGCCTAATATGTTTGATGTGGCGGAGGACAAGAACGTAGCAATGACACTGGCGTTGAGCTCGCTTTCGCGGAGTACGGTGACTTGCAAACTACCACGGAAGTCACTGAAGACCGTCGGGCGCACTGTATGGTTCCTGGTGCCCATCAGAGCAGTAAAGCTGGGGGAACAGGGGATAAACGCGGTCGCCTTGAAAGTCGCGCCAGGGCTTTAAGTTGAGGGGTATGCTTACACGAGGCGATGTGGCGAGCTTCGAAATCCGAGTACCGCGTCAAACAAGGATCTTTATCAGACGTCTGTCTACCGGCGACGTATAATGGGCGGCCATATACAGCTAATCTCGCCAAAGAACCTGCAACAATCAGTTTGGCAAACGAATGAACCTTAGGCATCTCGCGGTGACTAAGGGGAGGCGCTGCGATCCAGCGATGCAGCATCTTTCTACCCGTTCAAATTAGTGGATGTATTTGACAAACATATAAACAAAGACTTACAAACTGTATAGCCAGTTTTGCGGATCTCTGGCATGAGGCTGTTGAAGAGACTACAAGCCGAATAGCTAGTACTGTATGTCTCGCAAATCAGCTTCTAAACGTTAATATCACGAAAGCAGTCGCTCTGCCTTTCTAGGATATCCATTAGCAGCGTGACCAGGGCCTGGGTCATTTCCACCGCTGCGTGTGCATGAAGGTAATAAGAGACAAGCTCGGGTGAGAGGGAGTGACAACCGAGAGACCAATATGTCACGGTCCCGTGTATGTGACATGCATGTGACGGACATGCCGGCCGATGACTAGCGCTCACTGTGCACCGTCACCGGCAGTGACAGAGCTTGGAACTTTTGAAGACTCTGCTTATACCTCTGTTTCTCATACATCTTGTTCTATCTTCTATTTTTGACTCTCCTTAACTCGACATCGTACCTTCTCATTCTCAATGGCTACACCGGTTATCCTGGGCGTCACTGCCGTTGCAGCTGCTATAGCGGGTCGCAGTTTCCTTCAGAGAGCTGCGAAGAAGGGTGCGGAGGAATGGGTCAAGGGCGGATTCAAGGCGAGGATGGATAGAAAAGAAGCTATCGCCATTCTTGGGCTCAAGTAAGAATTATCACAAACGTACATTTCGCGCACTACTGACCGTTGCCTCAACTCGTTAGAGACGGTCCTACGCTTCGTAAGAATCTGAAGGACGCACATCGACAAATTATGATTGCAAACCACCCGGATCGTGGTGGCTCACCATATCTTGCCAGTAAAATAAACGAAGCCAAGGAGTTGTTGGAAAAGACGGACGGAAAGGCGAGATAGTACTTGGTCCATTCTCTGCTGGTGCGTTGGTGTTACTCCTACATGCTTTTGACTGGTATTGACTATGGCTTAGATGACGCTACATGCTAGATTTACATCCTATACTGTACTACCACCTAATTGTATCCCACTGCTCTCGCGCTTTCCACCACCTCTCATGGTCATGAACGACTGCCAGAAATCTTGCTTACTAAGCAATCCCGATCTTACTCTCAGACTCTCTCGATGTCAGAAACAACAGACTTGAATCCCTCGAAACTGGGAACGAAGGAACAGTCAGTCATTTGCATCGATATATACTAACTAACATTGAACGTTCTCCGGTAGCTGGGATAGCGTCTATGCAAGAGAGTTGTCAAATTTTGAGGAGATCGGCGATGAGGGCGAAATTTGGTATGCACAATTCTTATCATCCGGATTTAAGGTCTACTAAACTCTACTATGATGCTTTAGGTTCGGAGAGGATAGTGTAGAGAAGATGGTAGATTGGGCACAAGACTACATACCCAAAGATCCTCCGCCTGCAATAATCGAAGTCGGTACAGGCAACGGCACGCTTCTCTTCGCCCTCCAAGAAGCCGGATACGACGCCTCCCGCATACTCGGCGTAGACTACAGCGCAGATGCTGTCAGACTGGCACGAGCGATTGGTGAAGCCAGAGGCGACGACGCCGATACCATCACCTTCCAAGAATGCGACTTTCTACAAACATACCCTTCAGCTCTTCCAAGTATCCAGACGGCTGAACAGGATATCGCCATATGGGATCTTGTGCTTGATAAAGGAACCTTCGATGCTATTGCACTCGCTGAGAAGGATAACTCTGGGAAAGCTCCTGCAGCGGATTATCCACCACGAATCGGAGCTATCGTCAAACCTGGAGGATATTTTCTGATAACATGTGCGTTCACTATACAGTCGCGTACAGTAACACGCCCTGAACTCTTTCGCTACTTAGCGTGTAATTTTACTGAGGAAGAGCTCATCGCTAAGTTCGCAAACCCCGCGACGGGCCTAAAATACCAGTGCGTATAGAACTTGAATCCCGCCACCGACGTCACAATACTCGACTGACTGCTTTTCTAGTTCAAAAGTAGACTGGCCAAAGTTCTCCTTCGGAGGCCAGCAAGGTAACGTGTATTCAACAGTCGCCTTCCAAAAGCCGGCGTAGATCTCCGAAGCGCTGCTGCCTGACGAAAGAAAACAAATGTAACATAGTATGGTAACGCTCATATCGCAGCTACGATATCAATCCCCGTACGAAGCGTCTCGACAGCGACCTTCGTCGCCCACTTAATGAAGCCCGAGCCTCCATCCTGTTCTTTCCCCTGCCCGAATGCCTGACCGAGGAAGTAAACTAACCCGAGCGCGAGCGTTTCCATCCTCGTAGCTTTGATGAATACCTCTTCCAGGGGTCCTCTGTTCCTCGTGCTAGGGAAGTCTTTGGGGTCTGAACTGAGTAGTGGTGTTGGTAATTGCGTGCCGATGAGGACATGTATGAATAGTTCTGTGAAGAACTGGTGTGTCTGTGGCTTCAGGCTCGTGAAATCGACAGGCTGTAGTGTCGTGAGTGAGGCCGTTGGATACACAAGTGTGATGGAAGAAGGTACCTTGAGTATAGCAAGAGTACACGCGTCTTTCGCTATCCACCACGCATACGCCCTAGCTACGTTCCTCGAACGTGTACTTGAGATCTTCCCGACGTCAAAACTAGCAATGTCGTCCTTCAGGTTCTTCAGCACTTCAGAGCCACCTACACCAGTTTCGCCCAGATCGCGCAAAAAGTCCCACAGGCAGAATTGTAAGGTGATGGTGTACGAGTGGGAGGTTCTGCAGAGTTGCTGAGCGACGAAGGCGTAGTATGGGTTGTATGATTTCTCCTGTAGATGGATTATTAGGAGATGTAAGACGGGAGACTGAAGAGGACGTACGTTGCCGCAGCAGTGCAGTAGAACGCGGATGATTTCCCGCTGTTGCACCTCTGTCAACTTTAGCTGAGACAGACGTTCACAGGCATCAGCGTAGTCCTATGAGACGGTCCATGAGAACAAGAACACCAAGAAGGATTGAGCCGGAACGACGTACCTCGCTACTCATAAGAACAACAAAAATACTCCGTCTGATATCTGTGTTCATGCCCTGCTTCTTCGCCAACTTCAACAGCAGGTTGTCTGCAGAATCGGCTTTCTTATTCGACTGCTGAATCTCGTCTTGGCGGTCTACTAGAGGGTCGCCGCCCCATGCAGCTCCGACCAGCCACCACTTGCCCTTCGTTTCGGCGGAATGCAGGTCATTCAAGCTCACACGGAGAGGTTCGTGGGCCATCACTGATGCAAGGAGAGAGTGAATACAGCGTGATAAGTGAATGGTGACTAGATGGACGAAGGCTTGCTTACCATGACGCTTCTTGCTAAGTCCAGAAAGGAACTTCTTCATTCGCTCTACTGCATCAGCGCCCTGACCACCGGCCGGATTCTTCTTCAGCTTGTTGTTCTTTAGATTCGTCAATGTCTCGACCATGAATCTCGTCCGTGAACTGTAGAAACCATGTAAGTGGCAAGTGGAGGGGCACATATCACCACTACGTACCTTAACGCATGCTGGTCTGAAGGAACTTTAGAATGCACGATTTGTACGATGTCTTTCAAAGCCAAAGGATCGTCCGTGCGAAGTTGCTGTCCAGAATCTTGAGCAGCGCATTATATCAGTCAAGGATCGAGAAGAGCTACAAAGATCAAATGCGTACTTCGAACGATCTTCAGCAGTAACTCTACCTTGAACTCGCTGAGTTCACTATCCAGAAGACCTCGGATGAGGTCATACACGAGTAAACACGAGATGACCTGGAAATTGTACAACTCCGAGAGCAGCACAATCAAGTTCGAGCATTCTTTCCCGAGTGTTTCGTCGACCCCTAGATCGATTGCCAAACTTTCCAATTCAGAGAAGTGTCGTTCATATTTTGTGACGACGTTCTGGACGAAGTACGCAGCTAAATTACCGCAAAGTCAGTGTGGGGTACGTGTAATATCGCAGTAAGCTGACTGACCAAACTCCACGCCAATAATCTTGTGCAGACTTGCTATGAAAGCAGCGTGCAGTACGACATAGCTGTCAAGTAGCATCGAGTGTGAGGCAATTCCGTCGATGATTAGCGTAGTGATAGCGGACGTGACATCTAGACAAGAACATAAACTGAGATATACGAAAAGTACAATTGAGGAGTGCACTAACCATGCCGTCGTTGGTTTCGGTATATTTCTTCTACGCTGTCTAGGATGGTCGAGATATTCTGCTCGCTCATCCTGTTCAGGAGACCCTTTAGTTGACGTGTAAGCTTGATCTGTGCCTCAGATTGCTCGTCATCGGCTTTCTTGCGAAGATGCGGGGGAATATATCGCGTCCCTAAAACATGCAATCAGTGGTGAGTAACTCTCTAGAGTTATATGTCCTTACCAGGGACAGTATCAGTGGACTTGGTCGCAGAAGAGTCTTGTGAGGTAGTGGCTGCTTCACCAATTCCACCCCACTCTTCTTCAGCCTCGCCGTCCTCGCCAGAAGTCTCCTCCTCTGCAGCACCTCCAAGGTCGTCGGCACTGCCGGAATCCTCGTCCTCAGCATCAGACTGCTCATCGTAAAGGTCGTCGTCCAATACATCCTCTCCCTCCTCGCTGCCACTGTCTTCGTCCATACTCTCTTCCGAGGCCTCTGACCCCTCATCTTCTGTGGGTTGCCTCTTTGACTGCGTTCCAACGTAAGCGAAAGTAAATATCCTGGAATATACGGACATACCTTTGGCTTAGAGAAGATAGATGCCTCAATGGTATCAATATCGGCCAAAAGGTCTTGACAAGTGGACTACGTCAGGTGTATATATGGGCTCACACCATATGCGACTCACCATCAAGGCCATCCTCATCGAGCCCCTTCCCATACTTCGAAGTCCGGCTTCCACCCTTTGACCAACCAAGTTTCGACTCCAAGTAAGCTATGTATGCATCTTCCTGCTGTTCTTGTGAGCTCCGAGGGAGTTTGGCCGGTATGCTCGTAGTTCGTCCACTTGTCTTGCGTGAAAGCTTCGCCAGAGGTGTTTCTGATTCTGTAACCTTTGCCTTCACAGGTTTCCGTACTGACTCTGTGGAATCTTTCCGAGACGTTTTGGTCTCAAAAGTTTTCTGTTTTGCAGGTTTCTGTTCAGCGGGTTTGGTACGTTCTACCCTCTCTGACACCCTGGCTCGCTTGCGTTGAGGAGAATCGTCATGTTCGTTCTCGGCCTGTCTCTTCCCATGATGTGCGTGGCTTGTTGTATAGAACTCTGTTTTGCGCTGTTTCTTCTGTTCTCTCTCCTGTTTGCGAGCCTCTTTACGCGAAACCTTTTGCCGTCCTCCTTTTCGATGCGAATGTTGATCTGACGAAAGGAGTAGTCAGCAGCACAGTTATATCGATAAATATACATGTTTACTGACTTGAGTTTGCCTCGAGTTCTTCGACGATTGACTGCGGCAGCGTAGGTCCTGTTCGAGGGCGCATCACAATTTAAGAAGACAGTTCGCTCACAGGCGCCCAATAATCTTTACGAGTGATCGGCGGGATATTTGGTCGTATTTGTAGTCATTCTCCTACTCTCACTGAGACTGCCATGATTCTTTGCTGAATATTGTCGACTGCGTATCGCGCATTATCTTGCGCACAGATATACATATGTACGGGTGTTGATGGCACGCCTCAGCCACAACTGCCAGAGAAATGTGACACATCACTTTCATTGACTCTCCCAGGCATGCCCACCGCCCGACCACCGCTCGTGTTGGTTACCCTGCACTACATGAACGTTTCAGTGCAAAGTGAAGATGTATTTATGTAATATACTGTCTGGTCTTATTGATGGCTTGACATTGGACGTCAAATGCTGTACAGTGTACGGTAGATTTGACAAAGTCAGGAAGATGAGATAGGACCCCAGACACCGACCTGGTATTCACCGCATCACCACAGCATTACAAGCCAAGGTAAGCTTTATATGCGCAGGCACGATATCCACCGCCCGCAACTCACTTTCTGCTCTCAAACATCATAGCTCTGGACGACGGACGACATGAGCAAGGAGCTCGGTACTCTCGTAGTCGTCGTACTCAAGGCCAGGAATCTCCCAGATGACCACTTCTACAAGCAGGATGTCTACACGAAGGTTACTTTACAAGGTACAACCAAGAAGACAAAAGTAGATGTCAAGGGAGGGCAACATCCAGAGTGGGATGCAGAGCTTCGATTCACAGTTACCGACCAAGAGACCGCCAGCTCGAGGAAGCTAGAGATATCTTGCTGGTCCAAGGAGCCGCGCCAAGATGGAATGGTTGGAAAGGGAGAGCTGGATATATCGGATACGCTACGCACTGGAGAGTTCGATGGTAAGGAACGCCAATATTCTCATTGCCTTGCTTGCGATAACCGATGTCGATTGTTCATAGATTGGGTTCCTCTGAGTACGGACAAAGGTCAACGAGGAGATATCTATCTCGAGATGACCTGGTTCGCAGCTGGCCCGCCGCCTTCTCTATCACGACGACCATCCAAATTGAAGCCGGCTGACAGACTATCTCGTCCATCGCATGCATATCAGTCTTCCTTAGCACCTATCCCTTCCTCACCTCCCCAGAAGAACGGCAAGTTGACACCACCAGACACTCGTCGCACTTCTCCCAAAGGAGATTTACCACCCTTACCAGGGGAGAACGGTCCTCCTCCACCTGAAGCATTGCCGTCCATTCTAAGGCCGGGTGCTGGAAGACCTCGTCCCGCATCGACCAGCCCCCACACTCACCCCACTGAAGCGCAGGGCTCTACTTCATACCCCCCGCACAGATCGTCTTTGCCCCACGATCAGGCAGGAGGTATCCCGGGTCTGTTGAGAGCTGGTCCACCAAACGGAATACCGCCTGCGCAAGCTGCACCGGTCAAAGATGCTGATGTTCCATATCTTTCCGCTTCAACTCTTGGGCAGTCGTCACCGCCTCGCACTGTCTCCCCTCCTGGATCTTTCTATCCACCGCATTCGCTTACGCCGCAGCCAGCACACAATGTACAGGCTCCGTATACCCAGCCATTAGGCTATCAACCACCACATACCCCTCAGCCACCTTATGTTCCTCCCGCGAACCCAACACCAGCGCCTTCCTACATTCCTGCGACTACACCTGTGCCACAAGCGACGTACCATAACCCATCGACACCCCCAGTAGTCCCTCCATACGGCCCTCAGCCAACACCAGCTCCTCAATCGCCTTCATACGGGCCTCAACAGCCTTCGGGCCATGTTCATCACAGCAGCCAGTCTGCAATCTACCCTGCTCAATCGCCGGCACCGAATGGTATTCCGGGCTTCACTCTGCCACTATGGGGTAATCAGCCTACACAGCCTCCACCTCCTTCGAATGGATACAATGTAGCCCCGTCTTATCCGGGCTACGGCTTCCCGCCCGGCCCTCCTCCGCCACAGGCGTATTACGCCCCTCCCCCTGCTGCTCGGCCTTATCCATACAACTATCCTCCTCCACCAAGAGAACCAGACTTCGAAGGTCCGCCCGACCCGGCAAAGGCTGCTCGCTACCAGAAACCGCTTCCACTTCCAGATGATGGGATACCCCCACCAACACATACACGGAGTCCACCACCAGCTGCCGTACCTTCTCAACCTCAACCTCAATCTCACTCTCATCCAAAGCCCACGAGATCCACTACTCTGGAAGACCACGAGATTGCACTTCGGCTGCAGCAAGAGGAAGAGGAGAGACAGAAGACGCAGGAAGAGCTCGACGAGGAGCTTGCGCGCAAGCTGGATCTTGAGCTAAATTTGGCTTCGGAATCGAATAGTCCACCGCCGCCTGCTGCTGAGCCTGTTGCAAACCCGCCACCGTTGCGCCAAAATTCGGATTCTGTGCCTGGCCAATGGTACCGCCATCGTGCTTGATCAATACTTTCAAGCAGAAGAGACATCCACTTCGATGACAGGAACAACCTGTAGATGACTGCGCGTCCTATATATTGTTTAACAGGGCTTCTCCTGACGTATCATTACTACTATTTATTGACGGATATCTTTAACGACGAGATGAACATCGCTACATGTACATGCTACCACTTAGTTAGCACCAGCTATCTTCACACAAACGAACTCGGACCAATGTATGAGTTTCAGACAGAGACACAAATATAATTATTCGGTTCCAATCTAGTAACGTTGAAAGAATACACTAACAGTCGGAGAAACTTCTTTCACTTCCTACGTACGGGTACAAAACAGCAAACAGGCCGACAGAGTTGCATGCGTGCGTGACTACGGGTCCAAAGCATGTGCACAGCGATTCAAAAAGAGTAAACACGAGCGGTGAAGTGAGTTGCAAATGCAGGGGACGATGCGACATTGGTGTGGACAGCGTTCGGTATGAACTGGAGCAGTCAGCAAGCACGAAGAGGAAATGGAATGGGGAGAAAAGACGAGCGATGCGAAGGTGAAGGTATAAAAAGTTAATAAAAAGAGACGTGGAAGCGTATCGTAGGAGAAGTCGTAAGGGCGTGATCCCGATGAGAGGGGGTATTAATGAGCAGGCGTCGATGGTATCGCAAATGAGGTTGTACTTCTGCTGTGCCCGGTTCTTAAAGCGAGTCTTCTGGAAGAGGCTCAGGTGCGCCGCCCAAGGGCTCGCCGTGAACCCGGAAGCGGTACAGACAGGTAAGCTCCTCGCGGCCCCAGTTACTCTTGACGGCGAGAACGACGACACCGAAGTCCATGTCGAGATCCTTGACCTCCTGAGAGACAGGGAACGTCTGGATCTCCTTATTCGCGTGCACGTTGTATGTGAACTTGGCGATACGCATGAACGGCGTCCCTCTGGGTAGCGACTCAGGCGCCTCGATCTCTTCAACCTCCTCTCCTCGTTCTTGCGCCATCGCACGGGACTCCTCACGCTGCGCAGTCCACGCCTTGTACTTCGCCAGGTTCTCCTCTCCCTCAACCAACCCCCAAACTTCCATATGACGCGGTGCAGAGCGCAAGTTGGTGCCCATGTCCTTCGAGACGTGATCGATCGTAACGTCGGTAATACGAGTGGGGAAAGCCAGCATCACGCCAACTTGTCCTTGAGAGCCAGCGAATGGCCAGCAGTGTCCATCGTGGTTCTCGTGGTGCAGGATAGTCACAGGTGGACGACCAATGACATTGCCTTGCCCTGTGAACATGCCAAGGACGCGACCAGCGAAGCCGTCAGGCCTAATCTCGTAGGTGGGGCTCGTGAGCGAAGGTATGATACCTCCTCCGGCAGAGTACATGGCGTAGTCAGGTCGTCCGATTCCGTCTCTCGAAGCTTTGACAACGGCAGACTCGACGAGCTTCTCAATGAGGCCGGATACGTCCTTGCCGTCAGCAGATTTGATAGTCACTGCTGTCTTGCCCGCCGCCAAGTCCTTGGCCCACGCAGGCACCGCACCATTGAGACCTTCGGTCTTCGTGCTCTTGCCCAGCTCGGTGACATCACCCTCCATCGAGTCAACGCGCTTCTCCAAGGACTTGAGCCATGCCCGAGCTTCTCTGTCGTTGGCAGCATCACCCTGTCGTTTCGCTTGTCGCTCTCGCTCTTCCCATTGAGCATGCAGCACAGCCAGCTCCTGCTTGAAGCCCCGGATGGCCTGGCTCAGAGAAGACTGAAGTGTGCTCTCGAGGGCTGCATGATTTGAGCTTTCCTCGGCAAAGCGGTTCTCGAGGGTGCTGATCTTGCTCGTTAGGAGTTCCAGCTTCTTCGAATCTCCGTCGATCTGCGTACGACTGAGCGCAGCATCGAGCGAGAGGGCGGAGAGGGCACTTTCTACTTTAAGGAAACGCTCAGAGAACTCGGAGAAGTCAAGAGGCGCATTGGTAGAGGGTGGCGTGTATGCGGGAGCCGATGGAGATCGCGAAGGAAGAAGAGCTGAGAGGTACCCGTTATAGGCTGCGTAGATGCCCAGAGCACCAACCAGCCAGGGAATGAGGCGGTATAGTGGCGCAAAGCTGAGTCTCTGCACCGGTTTGAGGATGAGGTTGTCGATGAGGAGGCCAATGGTTCGTAGGACGAGTAAGGGCAGATAGATGATCGCTGACCAGATACCCCTTGCAAGCGCAGAGAATAACGAAGATATCCAGTGGACACCTCGGCCGAGGGTGGCTCCAACAGAGAACGACCGTTGTGATATAGCCTCGACACTGGTATCCGCCTCATCTAGTGAGAGTTCATCTATCTCCGGTATCGAGTGCAGACCGGGTTCAACGTCTGCAGAGCCATTGAGTCCTCCGGAGTCGTATCGTGGTTCTGGTGGTACGGAGCTTCGTGGCGCGGACAGTCGCGACGATGGGGCAACAGACGACCTTGGCACTGAGGGAGCACGAACAGGGGGCGCAGTCTCTTTTGCAGCTCGCTATATGCTATGTTAGATAACACTACTGACGAGAAACCTTGGCACTCACCTCTGCGGCTACAGCTGCTTGACTAACTTCCTGAACTTCATCATCACTCTGGCCGTCTTCTGCCACTCCATTCTCTCTTCCCCCTCTCCTTCCCTTCCGTCTCTTATCGTAACCAAGCACAGGCAAGGACGTCAATGTACCGGCCACAGCTCCTTTCTTCGCCTTCTTCCTCCTCGACTTCTTTCCGTCCGCTTCAAACTCTTCATCGGACTCCTCAAAGTCTGACAAGTTCGGCTTGTATGCCTTGTGGTCCTCTGAGATACGCTGATTCCGCTTCCGTGCGCCAGGACCGCCGTGGTCCATCGAGTTGCTCTTGTCTTGCAAAGACGACTGGAATTCGCGTTCCTCAGCCGAGTAATCGTAGCTTGTCGACTGGTCTTGTGGTGCTGGTGGTGGAGGTGCGGCACGTCTGGCCTCTGGCTCCTCCGACTGTCTCCTCAAGAAGAACGTGGTAGGTGCGATTGAGGTGAGCTTCTTCGACATGTCTATAACCTGCTCAAACGGAGTCTTTCCCTTCGTCAACGCGCTCTCTCCTTCACCCTCCACTTCTGTGTCAGGCACTTGTCGTGCGGATGGGACCCTAGAAATACGCGACGGAGGACGCGAGATGTTACTCCGCGGTACTGGGTTACCGAGTCGACGGGCCATAGCCTGCTGCTGCTCCTTCTCATACTCCACCGAGGTGCTTCTGGGCAGCGTCGACTTGCGCTGGGTGTTCGACGCCCAAGAATCGTTGGGGTTCATGATGGTGCTAATGCTGGAACCGTTGCTGCTAGTGCTGGTATCGTACGCGGGAATGACGAAACTGGCCGCCTGATGGAACGCGCTCGCGATGTTAACTGATGTATCCTTGACTGCCCACCTAGAAGGATTGGGCGGTGTGTTGATTACACGGGGGCCAACGACGTGTTGACCTTGGCCGGCCTGTTGTTGTGCTTGTTCTTGCTGCTTTAGTCGCGCGAAACGAACTAACGCGGGTTGCTCGTCGACCTGCTCTGATTGTTCTGCGGCCGTATTCGACCTTTCTTTAGGTGGTGATCGTGGGGGAGAAACTGTAGATCCTCTAGTATGATATAAGACAACGGACGCGAGGGTAGACGCCATGATGCGAAGGGAAAGAAGACGTACCCGTAAGAATAAGAGACTGGGCCCCTGCTTAAGTTTGTTCGTTGAGAGTGTCTTGCGTTCGTCGCGTGTAACTGAGTCGAGCTGCTCGCGGTGACTGCAGCACTCGTAGACGCTGTCTTCCTGAGAAACGTGTGGTGATCGAGACGTCTACCTTGGCCTAACGGTGTGCTCGCGAAGGACATGTAATCCTCGTTGTCGACAGATTTCTGGGGTAGTCACAGCCGTCCGGGGTGCGTGGTTGAGATATGAAGAAACGCGTCGAGGGTGTGGTTGAGAACTGATGGGTTCGCGGCCGAGGACAGAGGTTGATTGCGTGTATCAGGAGTGTGCTGAACGTTGATAATTGCAGTTCATCCACAGCTTACGACGGAGATGAGAAAGCGAGTATGCCTCGTGGGGGATGCGTGGTGGTGGAAGGAGGGAGGAGAGAGAGTTCGAGGTCGCATGCGAGGACCGCGTTCAATATCAACTCGAATTTCGCGTGGCCCGCGTCTCAGTGTTTGGCTCTGTTTGTTCCAGGCCAACTCGACCACAACTATTTCCTCGCAAGTAACAACTGCTTGGGCCCCAAAAACAAAGCGGCCAGGGCCATAACCAATACATGAACATCAGTCTTGTGCTACTGTACAGCATCCCGAGCTTAATTTCGGTTCATTCGTCGTTCTCCGTCAACCTCACCTCCTACACATTTTGATAGAAGCACACAGACGCTCATATGGAGGCAAAGGTATCGGTGGCCTGCAGATGTCATCCTTAGTACTAATTCCACATACGCACAAAGGCAACCTTACCTCTACCAAAAGCTTAGCAATACCCGGTTCACGAGAAGAGTGACCCGCATCGGGGACGATATGGAGCGTTAGCTCTGGCCAGTTCTTCTTCAGCGCATAGGCGGTTGTAGCCTGCAAGAAACAATAAGTCAAATGAAGGTCAAGGCACAAGTAACCGAGTTATTACATACCGGGCATACAACGTCATATCGTCCCTGAACGACTACGCAGGGGATGTGACGACTGTACACATCTTATCAGTGACTGAGGAGGGGAATAATTAGATGAGTCTCACATTTTATCAATTTCCTCCTTTTCGAGCAGTTGTCCGTCTCGCATCCAACCCTGCAGAGCGATATTAGCACAAAGACATACCCACAAAGGAGGAGACACGTACGTTGTTCAAGAAGTAGTGATTCTCGATGCGAGCGAATGCGCTGTATGACGAGAAATAGAGTCAGCTCTTACTACTGCGTGCGACATACTAACAGGAACAGGAAAATGTACTTTGCCCAGTCGTCCTTTTCCGCTTCAGCGACGTACGCGGGATCGACATACAACTTCGAGGTCCACATCCTAAGTCACCCGTTGATCCTGTTAGATATACGTACAAGGATACGTGAAATGTTGCTTACTCCCAACGAGACCATGCCTTTGCGGCCCTGATTCTTGTCTCCTCGTCCTCGGAGGTCAGTTGCGCGTGGTATGCCAGAATCAAGTCGTGGCGCTCTGCTTCGGGAATGGGAGCGATGTACTCATCCCATGCTTCTGGGAATAGGTGCGACGTGCCCTCTTGATAGAAGAAACGCAGTTCACTGGTACAAAATGGATTAGTTTGTCAGTGAGGATACACCATGAACGCACGTACCTCTTGCGAAGAGTAAATATACCACTGTAGGACATTGATCATTAGTTTAGGGGAACATGATGGCAAGGGAGGTGTGTACCGGAGAACAAGAGTCTTTACGCGGTCTGGATAAGACTGGATGGAACAGATGCGGCTGAGTAAGTTGCGGTTCGGGTATACGGATCATGATCACGTAAGTACCTCTGCATATGCCAACGACAAAGTCGATCCCTGCATGAACACGAACGATTCCCATTAGAATCTGATCGCTGGTAAGAATATCGATCCTACCCATGACCCTCCAAAGACGTGCCACTTGTCAATCTTCAGATGTTCGCGCAACTTCTCGATATCCTTGACGAGATCCCAAGTAGTATTCTCCTCCAATGACGCGCTCCTACCGTATCGAATGCACACAACCATCAGCTGAGAACAGACAAGACTGGTAGATAAGGAACTGACGGGGTAGATTTGCCAGAGCCGCGTTGATCGAAGAGCACGATCTATGAAGAGGAGGAGAAGAAGAGTATTAGAACTGCCTTCAAAGATGCTGAGTGGATTGAACGCACCTTGTATTTTGAGGGATCGAAGAACTGACGATCCTTAGGGTCGGTTCCACCACCAGGTCCACCTACGAACGACCGTAAGGATGGGGCACTACTGTACGTCTGGACTTTGCAACTCACCATGAAGGAATACAACTACAAATGTACATTGTTAACATTGTGTGTGCAACGAAATGCGACTCTGCTTACCAGGCGTCCCAGTAGGGTTCCCGCTAATCTCGTAACTGAAAGTCACGCCCCGTCAGTCTACGCGCACTAACAAAAGAGGGATCCGAGCCACAAACACCGCGACGTACTAGAGAGTATGCAGATCCGAAACCTTCAAGAAATCCTTGACGAACGGTTCGATAGGTGGATACATGATCGTCTCAAGGGGGTTCTGGTTCTCCTTCGAGTTGGTCCTTGTCGTAGACAATCTGCGAGCTTGAGATAACTGAGTCAATAGGCGAGCGTGTCGTGTACCAACAGCAGGTGCAAGGCCTTGTACTACGCGTGTGCGAGAGCCGAGACTGCTAAGACAACGAGCAGAAGTACGAAGTCCTGTGGGGAAAGATGAGGGGGCGCTAAGAGTACTAGTTCTTAGAGGCAGCCGGCCGCATATGGAGCTGATCATCTGCATCGCGTCGTGTGTACCGCTTCAATTGCAAAGTGTTCTGTGACTCTAGACTCTCAGACCAACGCGTCCCATGACCAGCTGGTGGTGGGTGACTTTGACTGGCGGGTTCGTCGTGAGTAAGAGTATGTTTGTTTGGATGCTTCCGAGCTGAATGAAGTACATAGTCCGAGCCGGACTCGCTGACGGATGGCTTCAGGGCCGACTGATGCGCCCATAGGATATCTTTAGACATGATGCGCTCTGGAGCTCCGGGGCTGCTACATAGCAGTCCGTGCTCTACTCGTCCAAGCAGTACTTCTGTTGGAGGGAGGCTCACTGCTAGTGAGAAAACGATCTATTGAACATGGCTGCAGTGGTTATCTCTGTCAGTTGGATGGGCCAAGATAAACTTCATCTACAAAGTACTGTAGATCCCTCGGGAGATCGTCCGGCTGGGAGCAGCGCCCACGCCGTAGTCGCCGGAAGCAATCAACTTATTCAACTCTTCACTGAACCTCACTAACCTCTCCTCACAGGAACAGCCTTGACACAACAGATAATGTCGCGAACTACTAGTTGTCTGACAGGCTTATCAAGAGGCTACAAAACAGTGCCTCCTCACAGGCCTCACAAGTCACAATCAACAAGGTCAGTTCAATAAAACCCACTGCACCGCCCGATCGCCGCACTAACACACGTCAAAAGCTCGACAAACAGCGATATAATATCACAGCCGTACCATGCCAAGTTCGGCTCTGACAAGCCACGCCCACGACACTGCCATCCATTTGATGGGGGGCCTTAGCTTAGACGCCTCCTGACATATGTAAAAACTGGAAACACGAAACATGCCTGGCTCCCCTTCCCGCTCTTTCTGCCAGGTATTGTCCGTTACTCAAGTAGCCTACGAGCCTGAGGATGTCGACCCTCTTTGCTGCTGCTTTGGCCGTGGTTGCCTTCCAGACGTATGGTGTTAACGCGCAAGGCACGAACGCGACGTGTTCTGCGAGTTTCAGCTGGGTGAGTCAGAAGCCTTGTTTGTGTAAATTGGGAACGCGACTGACGATTCCTTCGACTGCTAGGCGACGAACTCGAGAGGACAATCTCCGTGTCTCCAGGCGGCGTACCTAAACGGAGCGTGTCTCTCTGATCCACAGGGTGCGTTACGTGCGCTGATGAGTTGGTCGCGTTATTGACTCCGTGTTTGTTTTCCTCAAATGTAGACGCGTATGTGTTCTCGCTGCCTACGGGTTTCCATTATCGTCCGCCCTCTGCTGCGATTGCTACGCCATGTCAGTGCAGCACCGTCTTCTACTCCGTGCTCGCCGCATGCGCGGATTGTCAGAGCCGTGAAGTCCTCCCGTACGTGGAATTCTTGATTATGATACCCAAGACCGCTGACTGACTGATTTGTATAGATGGAGTGCCTGGGAGACCAACTGCAGTACTGTGTATACCGGAGTGTACGTCTCGCGGCATGCTCTTCTAACTTCAGTTGCTGATTACGTGGTTCTACCAGTTGGCCTGTAAACGTTCCTCCTGGCACGAGCATTCCCGCCTGGGCCTTCATTGACGTCGTCACACCCGACACATTCAACGCAACCGCCGCCAAAGCTCTCTCAGTGTCTGACCCCGCTGAGTCCTCCCCAGCAGCTGCACCAGCTACTTCCATTTCATTCTCAGCCACCGGTTCCGCATCAGCATCAAACAACGCTCCATCCGAAGGCTCTTCCAACTCAGACTCGGGCTCGAGTCATAAGAGCAACGTGGGCCCTATCGTTGGAGGAGTAGTCGGTGGTGTTGGAGGAGCAGCCATCCTCGGCGGTATCATCGCCTTCCTTGTCATAAGACACCGTCGCAAGTCCTCCGCTGCCGCCGCTGCTCAAGGAGGCACTACACCTCTCGCTGGCTCAGATCCTGCCTTCGCACCCCAGGATTCGCCTTTCCCGCCCTCTGGCCAGCAGCCTCAGATGTACCAGCCACAAGGCGGGTACGCCAGCGTACCGCCTCAGTCGTACTCTCCTGCGCCCGCACCACTGAGCCCGTCAACTGCTACCGGACCGTTGTACAACCCCGATGACCCGTCGACGTTCCCTGGTGCTGGTGGTCCTGGGAGTGGAAGTGGGTACGCGCCGAGCCAGTACACTGGTGGTCCGCAATCAAACCAGACACCGTTTTCGCCGCAGCCATACCAGCATCAGCCTGGACGGTATACCGGTGTTGCGGAGGTTTGAGTACGCATGGAAGATGTTTAATGTTCCCTTTATTTTTTCGACGATAGTTGGAGAGTTTGGCACGACGTGAGATGCTCAACTTGGGAGTTATGATTGTCTGCTCCTCATGCCTATTTACTTTATTACTTGGATTTGCTATATCATACTACGACACTTTCTATTCCTTGAAGTTCGTGTCGATGGTGCAATGCACACGCGGTCCGGATGCCGTACCTTAATTAACGTCGGGCGGTTGGTCACATTGACACGAGCGCTCCGTCTTCCACGCCAACCGCCATGCTCACGAACGCCTTGGCAGAACCAGCTTGAACTTGAAGATACCGAGATAAGTTCAGGAAAATAGCTAGCCAGCGAGTTCAGCACGACTCCCTTCGCAAGGTCTGGCAGCGTACTGAAAAGACACTCCAAGATGCTCGGTAGAGTATTTATACCACTAGTCTCGATCTTTATCCAGTCCGCTGACGGTGTTTGACAGGGTCGTTAGGGCGGCGTTGGGTGGCAGCTTAGCCCAGATATGGGGTGTACCGTGCCCCCGAAAAGACAAAGACAAGAACCAACGTGCCCGCCCCAGCTGAAGCCTGCGATTGTCCAATAACAGCTTCGGTGCACACGCGGAGACGTACATACGGGCACAATGTCTTCATCGTGTTTACACAGGTATTCACGGATTTGAGAGATTGCACAGCTCTGCCACTGAGTACTGAGAAGGTATACGCGTACTTACGAGCTTTATCATCATTTTGCGATGACCTCGGGCTTGGAGAGGATCGTCGGTTTCCCACAGGACAAGGTCTTTTGACAGACGATTAATCTAACAGATCAGGCACGCCAACATACGGCACACAGCTCAGCGCATCGCCCTCCTTTGCCATCTGCCATCACTCGATTATAGTACAAGAATAACATGAGTAAGTACACCGCATCAGCTCCTACCACCAAAGGCTTACGGAGAGACGCTTACAGTGTATAGCCTATATGCCCCCCTTTCCCCGGAAGTGGCACCGCTAAGAGCTGGTTAAGAGGCTTGTCAGACGTGGGATCTTTCTGCTTGTCCTCTTCGACATTGACGCGTCTGCCTCTCGTCTTTCTCCTGCTCTCCATCTCCAAGCATGCAGACTCGAAGGACCGTCGCCGTTGTTGCTACTGGACTACTCGCTCTTGCGCCCTGGCACACCTTCGCTCAGTCGACAACTGCGACATGCGGGTCGCAATACAGCTGGGTACGCGTCATTTTCGCTCGATATCCAACCGATCTACTGACTCATATGGCAAACGAATCTAGATGGACAATGAGAAGGGCCAGTCACCGTGTCTCGTCGCAGCCTACCTCAACGGGCAATGTTTGAGTGTCCCGGCAGGTACGCGTCCACCAGTATATGTTCAGACGCGCGTGCCAGGAACTGACGACGGCCGTATGGAATAGCGTCCACTGTGCTGCCTTTGGAACAGCTTGCTGGCATAACAGATTACTACGCCCCTCCCTCCACTGGACTCCTCTCGCCAACCGACTGCAATTGTAATACGGTGTTGTATTCGCTTTTAGCCGCCTGCGGAGCATGTCAAGGTCAAGGCTTTACGACGTATGTCTTATCACGACTTCTTCTCTCTGTCAGTCTTTCAGAGCTAACGCAAGTTCATGTGAACAGCTGGAAGCTATGGGAGGCAAACTGTCCTACTGTCTTTGTCACGAAGTACGTCTCGCTATTATTGCTTGCTCTCATCAGTCGAGCTCAAGGAAACATAGGTTCCCCGATGACATTCCCTCGGCAGTTTCTGTTCCCCAATGGGCCTACCTTGACGTCACCAGCGACAACGACTTCAATGTTACCGCCGCCCTCTCCCTTGCTAACGAACACAAGCCCGATGCCACGTCCTCCTCCTCTGGCAGTAGCAGCGGTAGCTCTACCACCCATAAGAAGAGTATCGTTGGGCCAGTGGTTGGAGGTGTCGTAGGCGGGCTCGGAGGCCTCGCTATCGTTGGACTCGGTATATGGTTCTGGCTGCGCAGACGTAACCAACGCAAGGAGAACACACCTGCCCCTGGTGTTGTCACTTTCGATAATGGTGGGACACCGGTGCCGCAAAGTACACCTGATATCGAGAAGCCAGGTTACATCCATTCGCCATCCCCGCTGTCAGCTGTAGATGGCGTACAACAGTTGCAACAACAACCTCTCTTGTCGTATAGTGGCGCATCACCCGAACAGCAGCAGTATCAGCAACAGCAGGCGTTACTGGCGAGTCCCCCGCCAAGCACGTTGAGACCTTACGTGAGTTCACCAATTTCCCTTTTCCATTATTTGACCTGAACGCCGACATGAAATCTAGAATCCCGATGACCCGACCACCTTCCCGGACGCCCTCCTCTACTCCCCGCCCTCAACGCAGACTTACACGCCCTCGGGTCAGACGTCCCCTACCTCGTACAACACTCCGTTGTCGTCGACCCAGAATAGGCCTCTGTCGAGTGTACCGGAGGTGTCGAGTAGCTATGTTCCTGAGGTCTCAAGTGGATATGTACCAGAGGTGTCAAGCGGGTATGTCCCGCCTGCCCAGCAGCCACAGCAACACCATCAGCAGCCACAGCAGCAGACGGGTGGGGGATATCAGCCGACCGAGTTCTGAGTTTCTTCGGTTGTTGTCTGCTACGACTGCGACGGGGAGACCTACTTCCCTTTCTTGGAATTGTGATTTCTGTTTCTTCCGATACCCTTCAAGTTCTCTATCCTTTTCCTCTTTGCGTATCTGCCGTCTCTCTGCTGTGTCCCCGTATCGGCTAGGTTTATATCTACCCTGTACTGTACGAATATCGCATCTATTTCCATATACCATCTCCTTCGCTGAGCAGCTGTGAAACCCTCGTGTGCCCTGTCACAACGATCTTCCGCCACACTGGTAGGTTTATCAATACTGGATAACGAGTCCTCATCTAATGACTCAGTGCAGGGCTTCGTATCCAAGATGGAAGATGAAGAAGCAGCGACGACTCGCAGATCTTGTGCATCCATCGTGTTATTCCCTTTTTTGTTACTTTCATGGTAGTCACCGCCGTTGCCAACTTTCAAGGCAACGTTCCCTACTGATTGCTATTTCAGTAGTAGAAAGTTTGCAATCGCAGACCAGGCGGTGTAGACTCGATGTGATACTCCATCGCGAATGGCCTTAGCCCTAATTTCATTTACTGGCATCCTAGAGAGATTACATCCAACGAACAGCTGCAAGTCATTGCGACGAATCTATGCGATGCAATTCCAGATGATCCAAACTCCGTATTAATACATATCCAGCACAGTCTATCATTTATTCTCTTTTTACCACTAGCAGCTCCCAATAAACCTAATCTTATGCCTTCGAAGCGTTGATGAGGGCCTCGACCTCAGAGTCGACGTTAGCCAAGAAATCCTGGACGGTAAGCTTAGGCTGCCATCCAAGCGACCTAGCATGGGGAGCCTTGACGCGGGCGTTGCTTCCCCAAATGCCAGAGATCTCCTCCGTCCAGAAGTACTTGGGGAGCTCCTCCTTGGAGAAGGTGGTGGGCTCCTCTGAGGTGCTAATGCCTCGCTTGACGAGAGACTTGCCGATGGCCTTGGCGAGGTCGTACCAGGTGTACTCTCCGTTCTCACCGAAGTAATAGCCGTTGTGGCCGTGTCCGACTGTCTCGGGGCTGGCGGCGATGGCGTCGTAGAGCTTGACGTAGAAGTCGGCCTCTGTCAGATCAGGCGTTGATTAGTAAATGTGCGTAACGAGACAATAAAGAGAGAAATACGTACGCTCGTTGACGTTGACGGCAGTCCAGATTGCTTTGCCTTGGCCGATAACACCAGCTTGCTTACGGTCGAGGGCAGCCTTGATCATGCCGGGTACTTGGATGGAGAAACGGTTGGCAATGCCAGCATCGACGATGGGGTTCGAGGCAACACCCCAGACGGTGCTGGGAAGAACGATGTAGGTCTTGACGTAACCCTCCTCATCAGCCTTGAGGACGATGAGGTCCACAGCGCGGTGGAAGGCGGAGTCAGGAACAGAGCTGTCGATATCCTTGGGGTCATCGTCGCTGAAGACCTTCTCGGCAGCGACAAGACCGTTGTTGGGAGCATCGAACATGAAAACACCTGTGCATGACGAAACGACACGGTAAGCTTTAGTCATTCCGCTGATATTGTGTTCGTAGACTGACCAGTTCCGGAGGTGTGGATCAGGATGGGGACATCGCCGGTCTTCTCGTGCCTCTTCTTGAAGCCTGAAAGGAATGCCTTGGTGGCTTCACCGTCGTCTGAGTCCGCCTGGCAAAATGAGGTGAGAATGAAGAGCGTTGAGTGAGTAACAGGAGACGGCTTACAATGTTGAACAAGACGTGGGCTTGCTCAGCCAGCTTCTCAACGAGAGCGGTGTCCTTGATTGAGCCGATGACGGTCTTCACGCCAAACGACTCGAGGATCTTTGCCTTCTCCTCGGAGCGAACGAGGACGGTGACTTCGAAGGTGTCCTTCTTGGGGTGGTTGATGAGACGAGTGAGCACGGTGCTGCCCATGTAGCCTTTATTGTAGAGCAGTTAGTCAGTAGACCGCAAGAAACGATACAGTGCAAGATGCATACCAGTGGGGCCGAGGAGGAGGATGGGGGTCTTAGCGGCCATTGTAGATGAGAATTGAGATATGTGAGGTAGTTGAAGTAGGTGTAGGAGAGGATGTGAAGATGGTAGATGAGGATGTTGGACTCTCCAGCTTTCGTACCGTCCTTATATATACCTCTGGATCCTTATACATCGTGGTTCGGTGCAGCCGCCGCCGCTGCTGCCAGCGGGGTGCCGCCGAATAGATGATTCAGCTGAGAAGGTGCAGTCAGCACCAGTGGAGGACAAAGATCAATGGATTCTTACGATTGTATGTCGATCTTCGCGTGATGTAGGTGCTAAACCCGGCAGACTGAATGGCGGGTAATGCCCTGAGCTGCTTATCAAAGCCTGGCGAGGAGGCGCATCAGCAATCTGGGTGCCGTTAAGTGTGTGATCAATCTATGGAGCGTTTGATTGGTTTGTCGGCCACCACCGCCGCCCGAGGTATGAGGTGGAAGGTCTTGGTATACTCACTTATGGGGAGATTACCCCCGCCCGGATGCATAACAGACATTGTTATGTGTGCAGCCAATCCGGCATTTCAATGTGCGAAATACGATCATGATGAAAAGTTGACATGCTTACAATGCGAGATTGCCCTGATAGGCAGTTCAGCGTGCCACCACGCCGACGTGGCGGACAAGGCCGCACAGCTTATGCTCTCGCTCCTTGAGGAGAAGTTCTGCTCTGTAAGGACGAGAACAACAGTGAGTATGACACCAAGATTGAAGGATTAAGTCTTACTTGGTTTTGCATAGAACATCGATACCATTGCGACGGTGACTGCGAGGCTCATATTGCCGACATTTCTTCAGTATGATGGGGTCAGTATTGCCCCGGTTGACGGTAGCAGTATATCCTACAATTAGCAATCATCGTGTGTGCCTACACCACGTTGATATCTGAAACGGGTACCATTTTGCTCGGAGGACTCTCAGGCTGCACCGGTGTTATCATGTATTTGTCGAGCATTATTGTCTTGCAAAGTCTGTAGGAGTCTGATTGAGAGGGTCCCCAATTTTCTTCTGTAAACCAGAGGCACCAAGGACTCATGGATAAGTGCGATATGACATTTCCTACAGCGACAAACCCTCTAATTAGGATGCGAGAAGATGGAGGCCACTGCAGCTGGCAACCCACGTCGGGTACAATTTGTGTGCATTTGTTTGGCTCCTAATATGGTTGTCTGAGTGGGCGCTAGAAGTAGTAGTCAATGCCAGTGCTTGCTTCCTACTACCAAATCCTTGTGAACTTCTCGACGGCTCTCAGGCTATTGCCTCAATCAATTCATGATGCTTTCTAGTGCATATGTACAGGTTAAACAGGTTCTCAATCTTGATTACTACTGCTTCGCGCAAATGTAATCGTTGCAGTTACGCTCCCGCTTTAGTAGGCGTGACGCTCTTGGCCACCTACCGCATCTTCCGTCATCATCATCGCCTCGATGAGTATCAACATGCTTTGCAAAGATAGCAAGGTGTGGTAAGCACTCACTCTTTTGAATTACATTCTTCGTAGCTCAGTCGAAGCTTCACCAATGATATCGTCGACTATGTTTTAGACTCCGTGTTTACTTAACTGTTTGTTCATAACAACCTACTAATTCCCGCAGATCCCAAGGCGTCCATGCCACAATAACGACAGATCTGGGCAGATCTTCCAGAATTGATGCGATGGCAATGAGCAGCTGGCACATCACGTTGTTCTCTTGGATCGCTCGTTCCCACACAAGAACCTCAACGTGAGGTCAAGAAAGTCGACGTGAGCCTTGAATATCCTTTCTGTCGCCGTTCGGCTAGCATGTATCGGATTTTCAGCTACTGACTTCAGACTTCAAGTTTGTGGAAGGTAGCGCTCTCGTGTAGCTCCCAACACAGCACCATCAGGGCTTCATTCCACAGATACAGGTCGTGCAACCATAAAGACTGGCTTGCTCCTCATTGCCTCCCATATGCCATAAGCGGGATTCACTGGCGCAGAAGCATGTAAAAGGACAAAGCAGAACATTCCGGGAAATCCAACCAAGGCACTATCCTCTCAGGCACGGCCAGTTTATTATTGACACCGTACCGAGATGTCAATCTCCGTTCCTTTACTAGCTCCCAGTGGCAGTGCATGTGTACCACCAGGCGTTAGCCAGGAAGTTGTGGCGTTGCATTATTTATACCTGTGCGTGCGCATCGCCAACGCGATAGAAATCGAGAAGAACTGTCACAATAGCAGGTGATAGTAAGGTTATCTTGCACGCGGCGAGTATGTATTCATGAATGCATCCGTTGTTACCGTACTGACGCGAGACGTGATAGATGGCGTTCTGTCATTTTATGTACGTGTTCCGACAAAAAGGAACAGGATCACCATTGGTCGAATCCGCATTCAATACATACAGAAAAGTAATATTAGGTCCGTTCAAGCTTGTTCCTCCTTCTAGTCTGCGTGTAGTGCTCGTTTTCCCCTCGCAGTCCTTTGACCTACCAGTCCCCTCGTCTGAGCAATCATCACGATGTGGTCTCTCCCTCAGACCCTCATCCTATTGATCGGACTACAGTTGAGAAATACGGTTGTGGCTGTCCCGCTCAGGGCACACGGACGTCAGGAGTTGTCGGCGAGTATTTCGGAAGGGAAATATGTGATTACTGGCTATGAGAAGGAGAATGTCGGTTTGGTGAGTACGTCTCAATGATCATGCGTTGGCGGTGAATGATGCGTACACTATGCATAGAGCGAGACACCGTGTGGCTTAGTTGAGCCATTAGCGGCGGGGTATGTAGAGAGAGTCTCTGGATGTTCCCATTTGTCCTTACTGATGTTTCTCATGCAGATCCCCAGCGACATCGACAGCCGCAACGATCCCCTTCCGTGCACTCGACAATCATCAAGGAGGATTCTCATCGCCTCCAATTACTCGATTGGACGATCAAGATGCAGAAGAGCCTTCTCCGCTGGGACCACGTCAATTCGAAAATACCCCCTCCTTCGACGTCGGCACACCCACTGGCACCGCTACATCACGACACAATTCGACAGCGACAACTACTTCATCCGCTAACCCGTACCCTTATCCGCTATTACCCACAAGCTACACCTTTCCCGACTACACTTACCCGACCTACTCCTTCCCCGACTACACATACCCCACTTATTCATTCCCTGACTACACTTATCCAACGTACTCCTACCCTGACTATACATACCCTACGTACTCCTACCCCGACTACACCTATCCAACATATTCATATCCGACACCCACCTTTGATTCTGGTGGAAGTGATAGCGGCTTTGGGGGCGGCGGCGGAAGTAGCTCGAGTAACTTCAACATCCCCAAAGTACGAAAGACGAACGTCAAGGCTATTGTCGGCGCCGTCGTGGGATCGGTCTCCGGTGTTCTTGCTCTAATAGGTGGAATATGGGCGGGTATGAAGAGGAGAGCAAGGAAGGCTTTGAGGATGCAGCAGCAGCAGGATCAGACGAGGGAGGCGGAACAGAGAGTACCGTTCATGCAAGGGAATAGTAGCGGCGGCGGTAGTAGTGGTGGTCTTGGCCATACACCTAGCATGAGCCAGATGTCGAGCACCGGGGCATCGATGAACAACCCTCATACGCCGCAGGTACTGTGATTCGTTCGTTCATCAAGCGAGGAGTAGCATCCACTGACTGCTATGCGTGTTTTCCGTTACAGATGCCACCTCCACCTACACCGTATGTTCCCACCCAGTTTTAGGTATCTTTTGCGGTTTGGATGCTCCTTTCTTACTCCATTTCCTGTACAACACTCCTGTAATACATGCTCTTTTCTTGTTTCATTGCCTGTACAATACTTCTTAATATATACCCATTGTCGCAGACTCTAGACCGAACGTGGGTAGTTGTGAAGATACCCAACCAAATCTTATAGTAGAGAGGATGGGTTATATCCAGATATTCCTCGACTCGAATCAGACCAAATGCATCGCATAGATGATCCACAAACAGTCCTGTATTGAATGTGGCACTACGTACGTGCGTAGTGAATGTGAAAGTACTAAAACTACATAAGGGTATAGAACAAATAACTAGTAGCATGTCGTTCATAGTCGTATCGTATCCATGTAAATCCAAGCATTGAATATATGTCCATCATCGGTCCTATTGATCAAGCACATCCACAGCCGAGTCCAACACGACCTTCGGCTGCAAAAGCATCCTCCTCTCAAACAACTCACTTTCCCTCTCCCTATCACTCCCATCAGCAGCAGGAAACCCTCCCTTCCCCTTCCTCGTCACACACTTCAACCCAAGCTCCGTCGTACACAACACCCTATCCCGCTCACCCCCAACCCCATGACTCCCCTGAAACTCCTGAAACGCATTCGACATATCCACCCCATCGAACGAGTTCCCATTCTCCACGACCACCACCTCGAAACTCGTCGACAGGATCTCCTCCCGTGTGACTTTGGCGAGTTTGTACACGGCCTCGGATATACGGCGCAATTGCGCGCGCAGATTGGCTGGCACGGGGTCTTTTTTATCCTTTGCGTCGACGGGTGGGGAGCTGCAGCCTGAGACGGTGAAGACGGAAGCGGACCAGCGGAGCATGGTGGTTACTAGCTCGGAGATGGCGTATTCTTCGAGGCCGGGGTAGAGCATGCGGATGGAGCGGTGGGTGAGGGCGCGCCAACGAGCAGAGGTCGGTTGGGGTTCTAGGGATCCATAATCAGCGATGAGCTTGTGAATCGAGAGATACAATGTAAGCTTACCTGCGACTTGCATGTGCGAGAAAACACGAGAGAGGAGGCCATCAAGCTTCGACGGGAAGCCAACGCAGAACAACGACAAAGAACGTGCACAGCACGTCGATATGCTCGCCTGCAGCGCAAGCTGAACGAGCAACGGGTCCTGCGTATGATCATGCGTAGCAAGAATCTTCGCCATCCCAGGCCCAAGCCACGGAGCAAGTTCCATAGCCTCATTAACACTCCTCGCAGAAACAGCCTGACTCTCCGACGAAGACCTCCCGCGCGAACGAGAAGAAGGCGGAGGAGGAGGACGACGATCGAACACACACGTCTCCGTCGCAGAGGCCGCAAAGTGTGTGATCTCAGCGTTGAGGTCTTCGACGGCCTGGATAACCTGTGCGCCGGACCACCCGTCTGTCTTCGTCAGGAAGACGTCGAGACTGCGGAGGTGGGCCATTTGCTCTGAGTCGACGCTCATGAAGGAGAAGGACGACGGGGCCATAGAAGCTGGAGCCTGCGACCGGGACCTGCGGAAGCTCCGCTCAGAAAGCATCCTATCGCGTTCCCTCTCCCGTTCCCGCTCTCTCTCCTTCTCCCTCTCCCTCTCCTTCTCCCTCTCCCTCTCGCGTTCACGTTCCCTCAGCCTCTCCCTTTCCCTCTCCCTCTCACGTTCCCTCTCCCTCGCACGTTCCCTCTCCTTCTCCAAGCTCCTCTCCCTCTCCCTCACCATCTCCCGCTCCCTCTCCACCTTCCTATCATGCTCGCGCTCAGAGATCAGTCTGTCCCGCTCCTTCTTCAGCATCTCGATCTCCCGGTCCCGGGCGCGCAGGAGCTCCTGGACGTCCCGCAGGGAGCGTTCGAGCTGCTTGCACCGCTCGACCGGTTTCATGTGGGGCGAGTTTCGGGGGGACTCGCCACCACCACCCGGAGAAGACCTCCGTTCCTGCTGTTGCTGCTGAGGTTGGGGTAGTGGGACGCGGCGTATCCGCTCACGGGGCTGCGCCTGACCCTGAATGTTCGACTGAGACTGAGACTGCGGAGGTTGGTTTTGGAACTGCTGGTTCTGCTGCTGCTGCGAATGATCCAGCTTGCGACGTCTCGAGCGAGGGGAGCGAGAATGTGATTGTTGTTGCCGCTGACTCCGACCTTGCTGCTGATGTTGCTGTTGTTGAAGGTATTGAGAAGGATTCTGTGGCTCGGACGCCGGTCGAGGAGGAGGGACGTGCTGCTGCCGACTATTATCGTGGTACTTTTGAGATCTGGGGGATCTAGCGCGGGGTTGCGTTGGCGGGGGAGGGACGGGGACTGACGTGCGCGTGCTGCGTGTGACGGTGACGGTGGTAGAGGTGGCTTGGGAGACCGCACTGTGGTAGTCAGACTGACTGGAGTGGATCTCGAGTGGGAATCCTAGAGTGGGCGGCGTCCTGGCGGATGACGGGGGTGCACGTGTACCAGTTTCGGAGGGGGGCGCTGAGGTCGGCCTTTCGCTGCTGCTACTGCTGGGCAGCTGTTGTTGTTCTTTCGCGGTGCGCTGTGCGGTGGCGAGACGCAGACGAAGTGCGCTACACTCACGTTTCAGACGGGCGATGTCCGCGACAGGTGTAAGTGGGAAGTCAGATAGAAGTGTGGGGCTGGTGTCTGCACTGCTTAGGTTGAACGACTCGCGGTACGAAAAGTACTCGACGGTGCTGCGCTGAATGGGTTGGGGTGGTGGTATCTGGATGCGCATGGTCGGTACGTCGCTGAGGGTGCTCGAGGTATTTTGGGAGAGGACAAACCTGCACAATGGCACTTTATCCTTCTTGTATAACTCGGAGTGGGGGGCAAGTGACAACACGAGAGGTTTGTGACCAAAGGGAGGAGTGCTACGAGATCAGCCTGGCCTGATTTGGGACGCTTGAAGGGGCTGCCGAGTCACAGGTTGATGGTCCTCCTGCTTCGTGGAACTCGTACGGCAGCGGTCCACGGTGGTCTCCGCGAAGATTTGGAGGCTGCAATAGGAGTAAACGTGTTGATCAGCCACTTCTATGCCGCCTCACCTCCTACACGTGTACGTAAACGACGACGCAGACCTCGGTTGACGACGATCTCAGCGTAGGGATCTTTGTGTATCGCACCTCAGCAAAGGACAATAATGAGGTCACGCTAGATTGCTAGATGTAAAATGTATGATGGTGGTGGCGGAAGGGACGAAGACCACTTGTATCCTGGCGGCTGAAGGACTCATTATCTCACGCCCGAACTGCCCGTTCGGGAAATGATCTCAGGCTGTGGAGCCGCCGATTGCCCGCTTTGTGTCATTGAGCAGATCAACCAATTGCACCCTAAAATTGTAGCACTCCCACCCAAGTGGAAGTCTGGGGGTCTAAAAGTCGGGATATCTCTTCAAGGTACGAAGTATGGAATCCTTGGGCCGATTTACCGTGACAACTTTGTAGTAGACCACTTCTGAAAGCGCAAATCCTGCCGCGAAGAGAACCTCGGAGGAATTCCAGATATCTGCATAGAAACGGGTGGATTGCAATAGGAGTGGAAGATTTGCAACTTCCGAGACATTCTGAGTAATTCTGCCCGCGTAGAGCAATACGCCGAAAAGCGCGAAGATATCCTGGAATCCAGTCTACGAGGACCCAAGTAGCGCCAGTAGGCCTAGAATTTCATTTCGCTCCTAGAGCTGGGAAGTGAGGTGAGTCTACTGATGTCATAGACCTGGCGCAGCCCCGAGCGGAAACTGCAGTGCAAGATAACCACTTTTCCCAGGTTTCATGTCAGACAGACGTTCATATATCATTGCCAGCAACGCCGGAAATCGACCTGACCTGAGAGACGTATGATACCTCCGTCCTCCCATCGCAACGATGCTCTACTCGTGACTTTAAGCCACGAAGGAGGCTTGGGAATGGGGCCACCTAGAGCAGTGAAATCTTGATTACGACATGTGCAATCGTCATCGTAAGACCTAGTAAAGCGGGTAAAGTTAGTTGTAAAGGCGGTGAAAGATCCATTGCGTAGGTGGGCTCTTCCCTGACTGTTGGCAAACACGCCCACTGGCATCACGCGTTGTGTTTCCGGATTATGGTGATTATCGTGTCTTGGCGCAGTCGACGTAGGATTGGGTTTTACCTCGGAACAGCCACAGAATGGAGTGAAAGATTTCGATTATCTTGTGTCTCCTTTAATATCGGCGATCTTCACTGCTCGTTACAGAATCTACTGTATACCGTCGCCGCGGCTTGTGGTCGAAGGAATAACACGCGTTGACCGCGTTTTATCAATCCACGTGGCCGTGTAAGCGCTCACTGCTTGCCTCCCATCTCGGGCGTCCTGCGGACTGACTGTGAGGCTGATGAGGGGAGGCGGCCAAATAGCCACACCTCGTGTCTGCCTGCTGCCAATGTTCAGCCAATCTACAATCAACTACACAATTATCTAACTAGACCATCGCGAGATATAGACTAGACTTGTCTCGCAGTCCTCGTCTTCTCTTCACACCTTCACATCCTCCATCCAGACCCCGCCTCGAGGTGGACTTGGACTCCCCACCCAATCGCGGCCTACTCGCAGCAACGACTCACGACTCTGACGACATCCCCCGAGTCTTTTATTATCCTCGCCACACACCCATACATCCATTCGTACGCTAATAGATCATACCCAACATGAAGCCCGGATTGGGCTTGGGCACCAGAAAGCCCTACACAGGACTCACGCGTAGTCTCGTCATTGCGCTCGACATCGGAACGACATTCAGCGGTGTGTCCTACGCTATATTAGAACCCGGCGACGTCCCCAAGATTCACGGTGTAACAAGGTGCGCCACACCCTCATATGTCGTCTATATCTATCTATCTGGCCATCCTATCGAACGCTTAACGGTTACTTAATGGCGATCGTTTCATAGATTCCCGGGCCAGGAACATGTAGCAGGCAACTCTAAGATACCCTCCATAATGTATTATGATATCCATGGGAATATGAAGGCTGCTGGTGCAGAAGCAGACGGCGCAGCAGTGCTCGCGCAGGCAGAAGATGAGGGCTGGATCAAGACCGAACTGTACGTCTCTCCCCTACCATCCACATCCCTCTACTAACCACAAAACACGCATACATGCAGCTTCAAACTACGTCTCCGCCCAAAGACAATGCAGCTCAAAATGAACGGCATGCGCCTCTCCCCACTCCCTCGCTCCAAAACCGCCGTCGACGTCTTCGGCGACTTCCTCTCCTACCTCTTCCGCTGCACCCACTCCTTCATCGTCGACACCCACGCGAACGGCCACGCCATGTGGCGTGCCGTCGAGCATGATGTCCAGTTCGTTTTGAGCCACCCGAACGGATGGGAGGGCGCGCAGCAGACGAAGATGCGTAGGGCGGCGGTTATTGGGGGGTTGATACCGGATACGGATGAGGGGAAGGCGAGGATTCGGTTCGTTACGGAGGGGGAGGCGAGTTTGCATGCTTGTGTGTTGAATGGGCTGGCGGATGATGTGCTTTCGGTATGTGCTTTCGAGCGTAGGATACGCATATAGTGCTGACTTCCCGTGTGTTGTAGAATCCATCTGGGAATGGATTCCTCATCGCTGATGCCGGTGGAGGCACACTCGACATAAGCTCGTACGCAATTCGAGGAACAGCACCACTCGTCATAGAAGAAATCGCCCCTCCAGACTGTCAGTGTACTCCTCCACTCACCTCCACCACCCACTGACTCCCTCTATTCCCAAACAGGTGTATTCGCAGGCTCAGTCTTCGTCAGCCGTCGCGCGCGCATATTCTTCGAAGGTACGCCCCACCTCTCTCCGTGCTGCTATCAATGGTCATGATAATCTTGATCTTACGCATACATGCAGAGAAACTCAAGTCATCGAAATACGGATCCCCAGACTCGCTCGACCACATCGCGAAACGGTTCGACGAGACTACCAAGCGGCTGTTCCGTGACGCCAAGGAACTGCAGTTCGTTCCCTTCGGTTCGCCGCTTGATAGGGATATGACTGTTGGGATTCGTGGGGGACAGCTCAAGCTGACTGGGTGAGTTTGTCTGTCTACCTGTTGATGATAATATCAAGTGTTGAATGTTGAATGGTGGATATGCGATTTGTAGAGCGGAGGTGGCGGCGCTGTTCGAGCCGTCTATCATGGCCGCGATCACGTCGATCAAGTCGCAGATCCAGGCGTCGTCGGGGCAAGTGAAGGTAAGGTCACTCTTGTACAAGACGATCTGGCCTAACAAAATATTCTATTAACAGAGCGTATGGCTCGTCGGTGGATTCGCCGCCAGCCCGTGGCTGTTCAGCCAGCTACAGGAGCGACTCGCCCCTCTAGGGGTCACAGTCAGTCGACCAGATAGCCAGACGTACGTCCTCTCCTTCTTCTCCTTTCCCTCCCCTCCCTCTTCTCCTCCTCCATCTCTGACCCGCTCACCTTCTATAGATCGAAAGCAGTAGCAGACGGCGCCATCGGCTTCTACTGCGACCACCACGTCTCAGCGCGAGTCTCCAAGTTCATGTACGGCGTCGAGTACCTCCGGACGTATGACCCGAACGACGAGGACCATGTCGCGCGGAAGCATCGGCTGTTTGAGCTGCCTTCTGGGCCGAAGTTGCTCCCGGATGCGTTTGATTGCATTCTTGCTAGGGTGCGTGTTGGGCGTGTTTTCCCCTTTTTCCTGGTCTTCCGCTGCGCTATTGCTTGCGAGTGGGTTTTGCGGACCGAACGCTGATCATTTGATACAGGGAGTGAAAGTAAAGGAATCCACGGTGTTTAGTAGGAAGTACTGTACGGAGGTTACCAATCTGTCGACGCTTTCGGTGTTCGAGGTCGAAATATGGTGCTTCAGAGGCGGGGACGTCATCCCGAAATGGATTCATCGCAATGCAGGTACGTTCGCCCCACTCGCACTACTCTGCACCTCCCATTCACAGAGAATGTGAATCTGCACCACTAGATAACTTCTCAACGCTATGCTACGTCCGAGCCGACTTGTCGCCTCTCGCTGGGAGCGCCCAGTCGAAGGAGGGTAAAGGAGGCAAGATGTACTGGACAATCGTGTTCAGTATCGAGATTCACTTTGGTCTCACGGAGTTTAGGGCTAGGATCAAGTGGACGGACAACGTCAGTTCCTATTGTCTTTTCTCTCCGTTTATTTGGACTCATGTTGATCTCCGTCTCGCTTGCACATTGTAGAACAAGATCCGATAGTGAGTTTATACAAGCGACCTCCGTCTCTCTCTCGAGTACTGACACGATTTACAGTGGACCCGCCTCTATTGTGTACAACGAAAGTGGACACCGCGCAGACGAGGATGATCTGGATCTGGCTGACGACGATGTACTATCGTCGGCCCACTCGAGGTCCTCACATCACCGTTCCTCCGCATCCTCCAAGGCACCCTCTGCCACAGTATCGCGGAGCGCCTCCCGCACAGCCAGCGTAGCTCAAACACCTCACACATCTTCGCACAGGTCTTCAGAGGTCCCATCGGCGGCGCGGACACCCTCCGAGTCCCGCACAAGGACAACTTCCTCCTCTTCTCATTCTTCCAGACCCGCGTATGACAGACGAGCCTCCGGACTCAGCTCCCGTGCTCCTGAGTCCACCGTCGACAGCCGTCGTACATCAGTAGCTTCTACTCCCGTCGACAAGGGAAAGTACCGTGAACGCTCTGCTCCCCTAGAGGGCCGAGCAGCGTCTCCGATGTCCCCGCGAGACCGCTCGTTGAACGTATCTGGCGAGAGCAAAGTCTCAGTGCGGACGAACGCAACGGCGAAACTGGGAGAAGCTCTGTCCTCCGTCTGGGGTGCAGCGAGCGCATATACCAGTGCAGCTCAGAGTGTGGCACAATCTGCGCTTACCACTCCGAGGGACACGCCCCGTGGGTTGAACGCCTCCTACTTTGAGTCGCTGATGTCGCAGCCTATCGCCCAAGATCTTGACTATGCTACGCCTCCTGCTCAGCCGGTGCCAGAACTCCAGCCTTCTGTCCCTGCGTCGAAGCAGCCGAGTCCACCCGCGTCGACGACACGAACACCGATGCCTGCCTCTGGTGTAGCCACACCGCGCGCTATCCCACCTGAAGCTGTGGCGCCACCGCCTGAGGAGGTTGTCTCCGCCGTTGAGGCTGCTTCCAAACCTGCCACACCTCCTGCCGCCTCCAGAGCTCCTACTGCTCCCGTGTCGAAAGTCGCTACACCAGCCGCAGTCTCTAAGGCTGCTACTCCGGCCGCTACTCCTGGGGCTGCGACTCCCAGGGTCAGTGCTTCTGGAGCTGCTACGCCTAGAGCGCCCGCTTGGGGTAGCAAAGCTCCTAGTGCCGCTGCTACTCCTAAGCCTGCTGCTAGTATCGCTGCTTCACATGCCCCCACGCCGAAGGCTGCTACACCGGTTGGTCCATCGAAGGCTCCATCGAAGGCTCCCTCGAAAGCACCTTCCAAGGCTGCAACGCCTCAAGCAAACACTCCCAGAGCCATCTCTCGTGTACCTTCGCCGAAGCCTGAGCCTGAGGCCGCGCCAGAACCTCCAGTTGTCGAGCAGTCACCATCAGAACCAGCACCTGCAGAGCCAGCGGCTGCACCGCAAGACCCAGATGATGACGCGGTCATTCCTCCCAGGCCAGAACCCGAGCAACCCGTCGAACAACCCCCTCCGGCCGAGGAAGCTCACCACGCCGACCCGCCCGCGCTTCCTCCCGTTGACACTACTTGGGGTAACGCAAGCCATCACGGTACTGCTCCTACATCCGCTGCACCAGGTGCTCTCGGTGACCTCTGGGCTTCAGATGCCAAACCCGATACTGCTGGGTTCTCCGACTTCCTCACGAGCGGCGCTCAATGGGGAGAACAGGCGAAGACGCCTACGTCTGGTACTGGTAGTAAGAGGGAGTCGCAAGCGGGAGGTGTGGGCAGCAAGTTTGGCCTTCCGTCGCTTGGAACTTGGGGTGAAACTGCGAAGAATGCTGCTGGTGGTTGGGGGATTGGCTCGCTCACCAATGCGTTTGGTCTTGGTGGCTCGCAGGAGCAGCTGCCACAACAGCCTCAGGCTTCTGGAGGCTTGCCAGGAGGTTTCGACTTTGGCTCGTCTAGCCAGAGGGGATCTGTTCATGGGGACGCAACGCCCGCTGTTAATGACCCTGATGCTGTCATCCCGCCGAAGCCTGCGACGCCTGGTCACTCTACGCCAGGGACACCAGGAACGAAGGCCTCGAGGCGTAGTTCGAAGAATGTTACGAAGGCAGCCGAGGAGGAGAATGCTTGGGGTCTTGATAATGCTGCTGCTGCGCCAGAGCACACAGAAGAAGCTCCTGCTGCGTCCGAAGAGCCAGTGGCACCGGCAGGGGGTGAGGAGGTTGCGAACCCTGAGGAGCCGGCCGCTGAAGCTACTGAGAACACAGAGGCTCCGGCCGCTGAAGCCGCACCTGCAGAGCCCGCCACCCCTGCCGAGACCGAGGCAGCTCCTCCAGCTGATGCGGCAGCACCTGCTGAGGGCGAGGGCGAGGACCAACAGAAGACGACAGAGGAGTCCACAGAGAACCCTGAAGGCGGCGAAGGCGAGAAGGAGGGTGAAGAGGACGAGTTTGACTGGGCCCCTTCCAAGAAGAAGGGAAAGAAGGGCGGAAAGACTACACCAACCGCGGAAGATATGTCGCGTACGGCTTCTACTGCAACTACTGGGACAACTGGGAAGAAGAAGAAGGGTAAGGGAAAGAAGTAAGATGTCCATGTATTTTGTGTATTCTATCGCTTGTGCTGTGCACGTACCTGTATGACCATGTATACTTCATTCATTAAACCATGTCTTCCTCTCTTTTCCCTGATCATATATTTCTTTGCTTACGGATGTATTCATCAACATGGTTCCCTTTCTCGGCATCGAAAACTTCTACCTATCTGCACACACTCGAATTATGAGGCGGTCCTGGTGTGCCGCCACCGTCCAGCAAAAACTGCCTTATTATCTTACGTTGTAGCTGGGACAGTTTGGGCTTACTAGGTGCATCCAGATGCGAGGTCAATGTCAAATATGACAAGACGTCACCTATATATATCAGGCCTGCCTGAGTTTTGGCGTTAGTACCCAACGATCGTATTCACTCCAGTTCCAAGACAAAGTATCGATGAGCGATGGCAACGCCGAGATAATTACAAGGTAGCACGATAGCAGCCGTATGCATATGAGCTACAGATGAGCTACAGATGAAGATTCAAGGTGAATAACGAGACTGGGTGGAGGGTGATTAACCGAGACTACTACTGTATCATCCGAGTCAGTTATTTAATACATCAAGCTCCGAAGATGATCATTTTTTCAGCCTGCCAATGGTTTTCAAGTATAGTCAGCGACTTAGCCACAGTCAGTGACACAAGCTGCACTTACCACCAGACCTTGACGGTTACACTATATCCCTTAGTTGGGGTTCGATGCACGGCGAACGACAAGCTATCTTGACTTATATAGAGATTTTCCTTGATCCATACCAACCAAGCTGTTCCATTCAGCCACTCAAATGGAGGCGGTCCAATAGTCCAAACACCTTGGTCCCAATCGTTTGTAATCTCGTACGCGACGATCCTGGCCTCGGGGTCGTTCGGATTAGTGACCTCGAAGTGGCGACTGTAGCCGTGGGAGAACTCTTCAAAAAGCTGATGGTGCCAAACCTTGGTAGTAGTCGAGAGGTAGACACGCTTGTCAAGCTCATCGCATATCTCCCGGAAACCGGGTTCGAGTGCGAGGGCTGCAAATAAGGCGTCCGAACGTTGGACCGTACTCCAACCAATCTTGATCGTATCACCCGTTCGACAACCTAACCAAGGCAACTGGCTATATTCGACCAGTGCATGATCCTTCAACTTTCTGTGGCAAGATGGTAAGTATCAGTCATGCTCGCATCGCTGCACAATAAGCTGTCTCTCTTACTCGGATCCAGCCCACGTAGAGCATTCAGCGGCTTTCGAAACCTGGAACCACATATCAACACAGCGATTCGTGAGGTCCTTCCTTCTCGCCGCCTCTGCTTGCTCCTTCGCTATCTTGTTTTCATCGGCCGCATGGTCGAAGCGCGACTGAAGCTGGCTGCGAACGGTAGTGATTTCTTTCATGATTGATGCCAAACTCTGCTCCCCTCGGAGGGCGGCCATCTGGACAATCAATAGGTGCTTTTTCACTCTGTCAATAATCCCGTTGGACGATTCGGACAGCACGGGGTCGACGTTTCTCACCGCAATGGCGAGGTTTCGAGTGAGGTACAAGAGTTTCCATGCCTGCGTCCACTGGTCCCTATACTAGTCCTCCACAGCGTGGGTGGAGTCGTGAACACGGACGTATGGCTCGAAACGTACACGGGTAAAGATTGCTTGCTTGTCCTTGCTGTGTTGCTGAAGGAGCCCGCTTGCTTTGGCGAATGTCACCGGACCTTGAACGCTCATAGACTTTGTAGCGGCCGAACTCGCGTAGAACCAAGCTTCCCCAGACGCTGCCTGCTCGCCCTTGAGTAAGCCTTCCATGAACGAGCAGCTCTCTTCCAACGTCACTGTTTGGCCGAGACGTCCAGTCCATAACGCAAGCAGCCGTTGCTTGGTCTCCATGTCCGAACAAGTCACCGACCATGTGACGATGGCTACCGATCTCTGTTCGAACGCAGAAATGAAATGGTCGCCGTACGCGTCCTTGAACCCGTTTGCATCGAGTTTAATTGCGTCTTCGGCCAAATGAGCAGGATCGAATGGAAAAGCAGCGTTGGGAGAGGTGGCTATTCCGGCGGAGTACCATCTGGTTAGGACGGTAAACTGCTCGCTGACAGGAGGTTCGGAGACCCGGATGTTGCCGAGATATAATGGAATATAATCCAGATTAAAATCAGCTTTCTCTCGTTGAAGGGATTTCGCGAGGATGTCCGTCAAGGTCGGAAGGTTCGCATACATCTCCCATTCAGTCTTCTCGGATAGCTCGATCCGTTGGGTTACAGATGCAAGAGCGAATGGTTTTAAGAGTTGACCCGTGGTTGAATTGATGCCTTGCCCGATGCGAAGACTTCGAAGAGGCAAGGGTTGCGGTTTCTCTTCCGATTCAGCCGTCTTCGGTAATTCGAAGGGAATAACGTCAATCCACAGAGGACGAGGCCGGCCTTGCAGCAAGAGGGCATTACACACAGTCTCGAACTTCTCCAAGCCAGGGTACCTTGAAACAAGAGTAGCGACCTTTTGCAATCCCCGTCGCTTTGAAGAGTATCATATAAGCTGGAAATACCGCGCGATGAACAATTAGAGTGCTTACTTTGATGACGCTCCAAAGCTTGGGCTGTAGTAAACTTTCTAGCCATACTTTGGGACTAACGAGCGAGTTCAAGTTGTCAGCGAGAGGTCGAGTTGTGGTGAAGTGAGCTTACCTGGTAGAAGCGAGGAAGGAGCCCCCGATTTGTTTCCAACTCCTGAATTCCTGAGATGATTGATGGGAACCGGTGGAGATCGATCCATTCTGCTTCTCCGCGCTTAGCCCCGCTTGGGCTGAGAAAGCCAACGGTATGGTGAAGGACGTCTGGAACGAGGAGCGAAACTTGTCCTCCAATTGATGTCTCTCGTTCTTGTTGGTACTAGTGAATAGTTCACTGGAAAACAGCCGTCCACCTAGCTCAACTTCGGTCACAAATAAAACCCCTGAGTGAAGTACATCATCAGCGCGTGTCAGTGCAGCTTCTCAAGCCATGTCTTACCAAACTGCTCATCGAAAGCAGTCACAGATTCGATGGTTTTTGCATCAAGTACGGTCTGAGCCGCGTCTCGACAAGCCTGCGTCAGGCTCAGCTGAGGAGCTGTGAGCGACACAGAGGCCATGCTGACCTAAATCAATACAAGAAACAAACAAAGAATCAATCTCAAGTCGTGCACTCTGCCACAGAATAAACTCACATCATTCAGGGCGACCAGTATGTGCTCTTCTGTTGACGACGAAGTCTTCTCTGAAGTAGTAGCGGATGAGCCACTTGATGCGGAAGCCCCAACCGAAAAGGATTCGAAGGAGGCACCTCTGCGGGAAGGATAGCATGAGCCATCCGCCATAGATACATAACACCGTAGCAAAGCTACTCACAAGGCTAAATCTAAATCTGTCTGACGAAAACCTTGCGATACGATGCCTTGGTAAGCCGAGGACTTGAGTTCCTCGAAGAAGATGTCGCTGGCATTCGGATTGATATATGTAGGTTTTTCCGGTAACGCAAAGACTGTCGTTTGGCCAGAATGGGGATATAAGTGGCAATCCAGAAGTTACGGGCCATTCAGGCTCACCCTGTCCGGCCATGGATAGACCGTTTACATCTGGTGCCTTAATGTGGAATCCTCGCAACAAGCCGCAGTGCTCATACACTTCATGCCATTCCTGGACAGATACTTTCTCCGATCTGGATGACAGCAGCATTGAGAATGTGCATGTAGCTCAGACAGATTCCGATCACTTACCTTTGATTCGTCTTCATCCATTCTTCCTGAGTCAATGTAGGCACCGAGGGTTTTGCGATAGGGCTCGTCGAAGGGCTAGGAACCATGGGATCCTCAAGAGGTTTGAGGGCCTACATGCGGAATTATACCCGGGCAATAGTTAGCTCGACATTTACGCAACACACGTGTGTGAATACTTCGCTCTCACCGTAAAGGGCTTAGGCACAGGTAATGCCTCAATTATTTCTTCCGGCTTTGGCCTCGGTGTAGCTGAGGTATCGCGTGCAGTGTTTGCTGGCTTCTCTAGCACAGAAGAAGGCGGGGCAGTACCAAGGCTGTCAGGTGTACCCTGAACCACTGGAGCCAAACCTGCGATCGTGCTTGGCTTTTGGCTGATAACCTTAGGCTTGGAATCGATCCCTGTTTGGCTTACAGCAAGAGGTTTTGTTTCGCTCACGCGAGCAGCCGGTGTTGGGTCGAGCTTGGCCTCGTCGTTCGTGGGGGTATTGACGTCTTGTGTATTCCCAGCTTGAGACACAGCAGATGGTGTTGGCTGGATCTCTGACTGAGACTCATAGTCGTTCAAGTTAGAAGCCATGGATGAGAAGCTGAGCAGTTGCGAGATTGGAGACAAATCCTTGTAGAGATGAGTGCTTTTATACTGTGTACCACCGATTGCATGGTGGCGAGGCTGCTAGGAACATGTATAACATTCCTTGAATTCCAATCATGTCAACAAGAGCCACGAGAACCTAGAGTGACAGTGAGAGTCTGGTCCATTCAAGAATGATTGGAAGGGGAACATCGTAGGCCAGTATATCGACATTAAAGCACTAGAAACGCGAGGAGGCACTTCGCAGTCGCGTCGAACATGACGGAGTTGGGAAGTCCGCTTGAAGGCCGCCATGACTGTCCTGACACATATGGATATTTCTCATCCTAACGCTGTAACATAGACAACGCGGGCACCTTCTAGCCAACACTCGCTAAGAGCAAGCTTGGTAAGTCCGGATCCACAGACGGACTGGAAAGTATTCAGGAACATTATGAGCAGGTTAGACAGCACCTTCGGTTCAGTAACAGAGTCATGTCCCAGCCACACGTGCATCTAGAACGATCAAATCTGTAGAATGGAAGAAGTGAATTGCTCGAGACTCTGAGAACGACTTGGCCTACCTTAACAGGAACGGTGATGAGTTGTTCAGGAACGCATGGACTACAGTAGTCTCACCGACTCCGCCCCATTCATGGATGATGGTAAGGCCGCTGAGCGCCCAAATCCTAAGACATCAGGCCTCCGAAGGTTGGAGTGCCAGTGTTGAACGTTGAACATTGAACATTGGATGTTGGCTGGAGCAATGCTAGAGACTAGGTAGACATGATGGACAGATTTATGGAACTGTGGCGAAATGGTCAGGAACGTCTGTGTGAGGACCGATTGGCAGCTCGAGATGGGATCCGAAATGACCTCTCCGTCATCTTGGCGAACTTGAACTTGAGGCTCAGCACCGTTCAAGGACTCGGGAGCTGCTATTCTGGACACGGGGTAAAGGGCCACCAGATCCGGTCTACACAAATCCGAGGAATGACAGATAGCTGGTATGAAAGTGTCAGGGCAGGGATACCGATGCGCCAGTATTAATGCAAGGCATCAGGAAACATTGACTTGTCTACCCGAGTGGTCCCCTGAGACAGAGTAGAAACGTTCAACCTTCGCGGGCTCACGATCTCGCGTCTGACTACCAAAGCTGATATCCTCCCTGCTCCAGCTGGCAGGATATTCTGAATCCTGAGCTTGCGAAGGTTGAACGTTGAATCTGTCTACTCTGCCTCGGGGAGACTAGGATACTCCGTATGTTAGAAATGTATTTTTTTCTGTTGAATGTTATCGTCATATAATACTCAAATGACAACATTTTGACATCTCACCGGTCTCACCAGCCAGAGGCGTATCCATCCTACTAGTGAGGTCATGTTCTAGTAGCCACCGCGTTATACTCTCTGTCTTTACTGTATCTTGAATGCTGTCACAGTGATAGTTTGTACTTGACCCAGAAAGACCCCGAATCCAAACATCTTGAATATGTAAGCCCCCCTGTCACCGCAAAACAACCGGGCCCAATTGCGTCTATGAGTACGCAATTGCAGGGCTCCGTGAACATTTGACGTTTAACCCTCAATAAGTACTGCTTCTCGGGATTCGTACTTAATATTGCACCAGCACTCTGTCATTGGCAGTCACTCATCCTCGTTCTCCAGGAATAAGTAGTAGGATCACTCGTGCCACGCACCGCCACCATGACGGACCTACCTCGCGTTGCTTCACAACAGTAATTTGAGATTAAGACGATTTCACAGTGTGAACAGTCAAATATAAACATGATAGGACGTCGTCGCTGACAAGCTCCGGCGAACTACATAGAGTAGTCACGGTAGTATCAGGATACTTAGAAAGGTCTGTCAAGCCTTCGGTTTGATGCTGCGAGGTTGCATTTGTCAGCAACATAAACATGATGTCAACGCTTCATAGTATTACACACCTGTCTGCAGGTATAACGCTTTGAACGATCTGGCTGACACCAGAAGATTTGGGGCATGCCAAGTCACGTTTAGCGAGGATATCGCGAGGATGCCTCCTGCTCATAAAGCTAGAGGACGCTTGGCTCCTCTTTGTGGACCCTGAGCCGAAGCATTTCTACACCATTCACAACCAGTCAGCGAAAAACAATTATGCAAGCAAGGTAACAGAAAACGCACGTTGAACAGGTCAAATTCCTTTGAGAACAGTGACACACTTGTGGACTTGTCAAATAAGCTGAAGAAGGACCCATCCGCGCCTGCGTTGACGGAAAGCCCAACTGTGACGTCGACACAGCCGCTGAAGGAAGTGCCCCCTTGTGTTGCAGTGCTATTAGCGGTGGAGGTGGGCGGCAATGCCGATGTTGGGAGAGCAGTAGATGAAGTGGTCGTCAGCAAACTACTGTTGGCGGAAAGAGGTGAAGATGCATTGAGGGGTGAAGAAGAGGTAGGAGGTAAGGACGAAGTGGGGGGTAAAGACGAAGTGAGAGGTGAGGACGAAGTGAGAGGTGAGGACGACGTGAGAGGTGAAGACGAAGTAAGAAGTAAAGACGAAGTGAGGGGTAAAGACGAAGTGAGAGGTGAAGACGAAACAAGAGGTGAAGACAAAGCGGAAAGTGAAGATACAGTGGGAGGTAAAGACGAGGTGGGAGGTGAAGAAGACTTAGGGGCGGAAGACGAAGCTGTCGTCACCGGACCTTGCTGGGAGGAACGAGGTGAAGACAAAACCTGGGAGGTTCCTGGCAAAGCTGAAGAGCCAAAGAGGGAAGAGGGCAAGGGGTTGACCGGTTTAAGAGAAGCCACCGTAGTTGGAGAGGAGGAAGTTGTGACAAGGCCAGTGGTATGAAGGGCTTTAGAAGTCGTTTTCTTGGGAGGGGAAACAGGTGGGCGATTCTTGGCGAGCTGTCCCAACGTGTCAGATGAATCCTCGGGGACGGAAGAGGCACCGTCTGCGAAAGTGTCGTCCTCGGTGTCCGAGCTATCGCGACGAGATAACCAGGACTTGGCACCACGGATTCTCCTAAGCCTATCGGGTAGATCACGTCTGCTCGTAACCTGCTTAGAGGCAGACGCTCCAGCTTCCAGAGAGAGCGTAAGCTTGGCTGACGTGTCCAGATCGAGGTTGATATCAGCTTTAGCTCTGCCTCCCAATGCATCCAAACCGAACTCGATCTAATGCAAAGAGGTTAAACAAATACACACAAACGGAGCTTTCACGTACAGTTGGGATGATGTGTGCTTCAATTGATCCAGATGCAGCCACGTTCGCCGCAGTCGCCAAGCTTAAACCTAAAGATGGGAATGACTGCTTAGTACTCTTTGATACCGGCGGGGTTTTATTTGAGGATGGACTGACCCGTATCTGCAGGAGAGAAACCGCCGTCACTAGGCTGAGAGCTGGCCGGAAAGAGTAGCTGCGCGTTGTTGATGTTATAGGCAAGATCAACGGCCATGTTGAGCTCGGTATCAAGTGTGGCTATCCCTTGAGCATTGATCACGAGAGACGGACCAAGGGTAAGAATTCTGGAGCAGTCGGTATACTAGCATTAGTGAAATGTAGGCAGTCTGGATAGCGACCAACCCACTTTGGGAAGTTCAGCCCAGGGATAGCAACTTGGAACACGGGGATTTTGCCACTGTCAAACGTAGCCTACGTGATAGCCAGTTAACATAAGCCATCTGCGAGACCTTCTATCAATAGGAGAACTTACAGTAGCAGATGCATTAACAGTTAATACGCCGCTCAGATTGCCATCGAGTTTAGCAAATAGACCGAAGTCAGAGATCCCTGGGGGTATGAGAGTACCCGTGGCCACAACTCCATAACCGACATTAGCTTTCGCCTTCGCGTCAACAACTGCGCGTAACCAATCAGTTAAACCGGTAATCAGGACAATGCTATAATATACTCACCAACTTTGATTTCTCCATTAATAGCAGGTAGTGCGCCAGATGCGGGGCAATCGATAGTCTTGTCGAAGAGAGTGACCGACTTGTCGAAGTTTATAGGGGAAGAGTTAGATTCATTGAACTTGTGCGAGAATACTATGCGTGTTAAAAAGTCAGAGTTTAGGTTATACTACTGAAGCAACCGATGGACCGGAAGAAGCATGACTTACTGCCCAAAGCCTGACTGGCTGCGCTCTCTGTGCTCTGCCCGCTGTTGTCAAGGACTCCTCGCCGTTGGGCAGCAGGAGTGACGGTAAAGTTACCATTTTCACCTGCGGCGTTGGACCCTTGGATGAACAAGGTCACATTGCCGTTTCTATCATCGAGGTAATATCGTCAGCAGGAAGGTATTTGGAGTGGTGAGAATGATAACATACTGTGCAGGGTCTACCGCCGCCCAGTTCATGTCTAGGCTAATCCCACGTACGTCAGTGGGAGCCACCGCCGAGCTGTTCGAGTCGCGCTTCTGTATCTTGCTCTGTACTTCGGCAGGAATAGTCTGGTTCTCGTGCGTCCATTCCCGAGCAACCCTGGCAAAATGCATAACTCCACACTGTGCGACAAGGAGAAAGGTAAATTTTGCATTCATCAAGTCTTTCCGCAAAGTACTCACATCCTCAGGTAAACGAACAATTGTGTCGACTGCGCCACCTGAGTAAAGATGGCCACAGTTGCTAGAGTCGCCGGTGCATATGGCACGAATATCCTGTTCCATCATGGTAGGGTTGCAGCTGAGAATTGTCCACCCTGCAGCATTTGTAAGGTCTGAAATCGCATTGGGGGAGCCAGACTGAAAAGGAGAAAATTAGTATCTCGTAGGACATATAGGAACCAGAGATGGATGAACGCACGATCTGTAAGCTTCCGCTAGCAGTGTTGTTCGTCAGGTCATAGGAACAATGACCGTCTAGACAGGGTATGCTCCAGTCGTTAGTTGCTTGGGCTCTGCCCAAGAAAAGGAGTGTGATGGCCAATGGCAAACCGAATGAAAGTGCCATGGTGAAAAGAAGTTAAATAAAACCGGTACGGAGAAGTGTTCCAAGAAAGAAGGAGAGCGAAAGGGTCAGTTGTCGCCAGGACAGACTGCAAACTCTACCGAAACAGAGAAGCGTGCAGGCCACCTTATATATAGCCCAACTCGCGTCTGTTATTATGCATAAGTTAATTATGCGAGAGTTCGAAGTGTCGAGTTAACGATCGGTGAAACGATAAGGTGAACGCGACGCGTTCACGCCGTCATGTGTAATGATGTATTCCTACTATCAAAGGGAGCAGATGTCGCAGACCTGACAAGATACCATGTTTGAGAGAGAGGGAGGAACATGATGAACATAACAAACGTACACTGAGAAGATGCGCCGGTATGTGTATCTTGACCACCGATCATGTTACCTCGAGCCTCAACAAGCCGTCTTGTTTCGAGGCTCGCCATGATGAGCCTGCTACTGGAACTTGGTAGAACGGATGACTCGGACGAACAGTCCTCGAATCTGACAGAACGCATTATTGCAGAACTTCCACTGATCATTAATCAGTCTTGAACCGATGTACGTGTTGAGAATTTCGACTTACTTTCTAATTGGTGTTTGTGCAGCTTAAGCTAATTTTCCCAACGGACAACTCCAAGTTCAAGTTGACGGTGTCAGCAACTTACTAGAATGATTAGTTGCAAGCTACAGTATGATGATTGTATGGCAGCGTGCCGAGGTCGTGATGTTACATGCCATGCTGAGCGTTGAACGTTGACCGTCGGCCAAGTACAGTAAGTGAACTGATGAAATGTAATGTGCCTGCATTCTACAGTACTTACTAGTTACTATGCTACGGTATGATAGCTGTCCAACCATCACCGTGACTGGCCATGCCAGTGGTTCCGAGGCAGGAAAGGGAGCGCCGAACAAGTTCGCGAACTTCGGCTCAGACGGCACGTTTTGGCGTCTAGTTCACATCGCCCTTGGTACTCCCTTTCTGCATTTCCCGCCGGGCCCGTGCGTCCTCTTGCTGCTCATTCCTTCATGTAAGATGCTTCAAATGTGTGAAAATATACCCACAAGTATTGATATACATGTCTGTGCGTTATTATTCGGTTGAGTGCTCAATATGGTTCATGATTATGCCTGACGACTTCAAGCCACTCCTGCCAGAGCGAGGATCGATGTCTTCGTCTTCAGACCACTGGCATCACTGAGCCGGCCGTTGGTCTCACAATTATCGACATCCACCGCTGTAAATATCAACATCATTCCCACTCTGGCCACCAACGAGTCAAAACCTCAGTGCCTGTGGCTATCATGATCATAGAGATGGATACAGAGCTAAGACATCTGAAGAACGCGCTGGCAGAGCGCGAACCGTTCTAGATATCTAATAATCATGCAGATAAAAGCCTGATTTCGTCACATTCATAGAACCCGCATATCGAGACCACGTAACGAACGTTGTCGTCCTCACGATTCGTATTGAGTTTGTATTGAGTGCTACTAGCGTTCATGTAGGGCAACTAGCCGAAACCCGTGCCTTCGTCACGGTAGTGGTGGTCTTCGGTGGTCAATAAATCTATACTCATCTGTACTTCAATCTGGCCGCCTGCTCCGAGTCAATTCCCCGACCACGTTACGACTCCGACTCCCCCAGGACTCCGACTCCCCCAGTAGACACAGGTTACTACTACCAAGTACACTACACATAGCAGACTCATTCAACGGTGGATCCAAATGAAACCACATTGTCTGACCCACGACTACCGTGTCAGACTCCGACTCCCCCGGTAGCCTGAGGCGTAGAGTTCGGAATCATTGCCATAAGGGGCAGTAATCCGGACCTGACTCCAGAGTGCACTTAGGCCTTAGGGCCCAGGCTACGCGATATTCGTGACACGGAGCAAGCGACGGCCTAGTATAACCGTAACCTATCAGAGGCCGTAAACGACGCCAGAGCGAATCGGAAACCTTCCATGTCTCCACCAATGAAGTTGCTCGACTCCCCCCGAGCATTTTTGTAGTATAGATACGCGTAAAGGGCAGATTTGATGTGCAACAAAAATGTCTAGACTGTACACGACGTGGCCAGATCTGCAGAGGCTGCTCGGTTTCCAGGTCCTCGCAGGTAAACTGTAGTCACACCACGATGGCGACCAGTCTTCGGTTCGAAACCTGTGATGAAGCGATCACCACATATACACAGTGTGAACCCAAGATTGAGCTCATTGTCGGCGAAACGAGCACGATCGAGTGAGAACGCGGAATTGAGATGGGTGGCCTTATCTGTGAGAACTAGTAAAGAGTCATCTAGTCACGACAGTGAACTGCTCGTTAAGGCTGCTTGTGAGCGAACTACCAAGAAGGGATTGAAACGGATAGTACAGGGATACAAGAGCGTTGGCAAAGTTTGAGACACAAAGCAAAAACGTGCTGTGGGCCATAGAGACGAAGTAGATAAAATGAGGCAGTGAAGTCGGATGATATCTGAGAATCGAATAGGAACTTCTAAATAGGTTTAAAAACGTCGGGAAGAAGTCATGGAGGATAATAAAAACTAATGAGACGGGAGATGAGACGAGTAGTAAGCGGATAGTACAGTAAGAAACAAATGTGCACTACAGTCATTCCATGTCTACGTGCCAAACATATCTCCAGTTGATTTCGGAGAGTAGGAATCGTTCACATAATTAGACAAGCGGAAAAACAACTCGTGCCTTTTTTCTCGGTTGCCACCGTTTGCTGTCGCTCCTTCTCCGCCGCCTCTTGTTTCCTGGCGTCCTCCTCCTGTTGCTTTGCCTGTTGGTTTTCCGCGTTTACCATCTCGGCTTTCTTATCAAAGCACTCTTGTAGCGTCCTCTGAAGCTTGGTGATGTCCGCGATCAACGGCCTCAGGCTCTGCCTCCCTTGAAGGGCATCCCTTTGCGACACCAACAGCCGCTTCTCTATCTCGTCGAGAGCATTGATGGTTTTGCCAGAGAGCGTATCATCAACCTTGTCCAACACGACAGCAAGGTGACGTGTGAGGTACAGGAGCTTCCATGCTTCCGCCCACGGCCCTCTATGGTCCTCTACAGCCAAAGTAGAGTCGTTACCACGGACATACGGTTCGAAGCGTACCCGTGTAAGGATCGCCTGATCGTCTTTGCTGTGCTGTCGAAGAAGTTCACTTGCTCTAGCGAAAGATACTGAGTCTTGCACTGTCATTGACTTCGAGGACGCTGAACTCGCGTAAAAATGGGCCTGTCCTGACGCCATACGCTCGTTCGTGAGTAGTTTCTCCATGAATTGGCTGTTCTCGTCCAATGACGCGGATCGATCGAAACGTGTTTTACACCAAGTAGCCAGACGCTCCTTGGTCTCTTGGTCCCCACAGGTAACCACCCACACCACGACAGCAACCGATCTTTGCTCGAAACCGGACACAAAATGATCGCCATGTTTGGCCTTGAACCTTTCTGGGTCGAGCTTCGTGTCCGCGGCCAAACGAGCAGGACCGGATGAAGAAGCAAGGTTGGGATAGGTGGCTTTACCGATAGAGAGCCATCTCGTTACAACCGTGAACTGCTCGCGTATTGGCGATTGGGAGACCCGTATTTGACCAAGATAGTGTGGAACGTAAACAAGGTTAAACTTGGCTCGCTCATGCCGCAGAGAGTCTACGAGCACGTGTGTCAACTCAGGAATATCGGCATACACACCCCATTCGGTATGTTCGGGTAAATCGTGCAGTTGTGACTCGGGCGTTGATTCTATGAGTTCCAGAAATCGACCAGTTGACGAATCGATGCCCTGACCAATGCGGAGATCGCGTATAGATGGACTTTTTGATTTTGTATCCACTTCGAGATTCGATAATTTGAACGGAATAACGTCAACCCACAGCGGCTGAGGGCGACCTTGTCGCAAAACGGAGTCGTGAATGATCTCGAAATCCTCCAGACCATCGTATTTGGAGACCAACGTAGCAACTTTTCGTAGCCCTCGTCGCTGCAGAGTGCGCCACGTTAACCTTAATGAACCCAACAAGCGACAGAGATGTTCAAAAGATACGCACCTTGATCACACCCCAATGCTTGGGCTGCGACAAACTCTCCATCCACGCTTTGGCACTAGTGAGACAGATCAGTCGGAGAAGCCGAACGTGGTACAGCCAGCCTACTCAGCGGAAGCGAGACAAGAGCCTCCAATTTGTTTCCAGCTCTTGGTTTCCTGAGACGTTTGATTGACAACTGTCGAGCTCGAATGATCCTACTTCTCGTTGTTGATGTCCGCTTTGACAGACACAGCCACGGGGATCGTAAACTTTGTCTGTAATGCGGCACGAAACTTATTTTCTAGTTGATTTTTCTCGCTTTGACTGCCGCCAGAGGACCGTTCAGTAGAAAAGAGGCTTCCGCCCAGCTCGACTTCAGTCGCAAATAAAACGCCTGAGGGTGAGATAGCGGAATTAGCGTAGGAGCACGGCCGTTGGAGTATATATGACTCGCCAAATTGCTCAATGAATGCCATTACAGATTCGAAGGTCTTTGTCTTAACCACCGCATGAGCGGCATCTTTACAAGCCTTTGTAAGGCTCAATTGACCAGCTGTGAGCGAAATCGAGGCCTTGCTGACCTATCAAGTCAGAGTTAGCCCCAAGGTGCCATCCTGGTCACATCACCACCCACATCACTGAAAGCCACGAGTATGTGCTCTTCGGTCGCAGCAGACGTCTTGCTTGTCTTCGCCTTCGACTTGTTGTAGCCGCCGGAAGTAGAGACGCCACCAACAGCGAATGCTTCCAAGGAGGCACTTCTAAATATACTGTCTGAGCTATATCAACCCGGCGTGGAATACCTTTCTCCACTCACAACGCCCCTTCCCACTCTGTTTGACTGAAGCCACGCGACACGACGTCTTGATATGCGGCGGATTTCAGTTCTTCAACGAATGTGTTGCTCGTGTTTGAGACAGTATAGGTTGGATCGTCCGGTAGCTCGAAGACTGCAATACGTAAGATACAAGCACGCGAGCAGAAACAGAGATTGGCCCGTGAGTGCCGAGGAGATGGCCAGCGAGTATTGGCACTCACTCTGTCCGGGTGGCATATACGGCTCACTTGCGTCATGAGCTTTAGTGCGAAAGCCTCGTAGCAGTCCATTTTCTTTATATATCTTATGCCACTCTTGAACGGATATTCTATCTGATCTAAATGAAGGATAGTATCATCACCGTAGCGTCAACACATCAATTTTTGTCTCACTCACCCTCCATAGCTTCCGTTGGCCCTCCCCTGTTCTTGTTGAATAAAGTTGGGCGCCGAAGGCTTCCGAGCCACGATAGAACTCGAGGATTTCGGACCCACTAGACTCACAATGGGTGGGAGTGCCTGACAGTGATGTTGCGAAAGATAGTTGGTTTGATATAGGCTAAAGCTAGGAAGGGCAGCAATCTCACCGTTAATGGCTTGAGCTTCACATTTGAAACTGGCTCTTCCGATGTTGGCGCAGGCGCAACATGAGAGGTTGCAGAAAATTCTGAAGGCGGCTCTGTAGCGGCAGACTTCGTCGGAGTGAGTGATGTCTCAGGCGTAGCGATCAAGGTATCATTATCTGGATCTTCGTTGCTTCCGTTGTCTTCTCCTTTCGGGCTCTCTTCAGCGACCTCAGCGACCTCTGCTGACGGACTCGAAGCATCATTCGAGGTGGAAGGAGCGACCTGTGGCTCGACCTGACATGAGTCGATAAGCGCTAGCGCATGGGAGTCACGGGCACGGCTTGACTCACGTGAATATCTTCAGCATCCTGCTGCATTGGAGAATTCGGGGTATCGTCAGAAACGGGTACCTCGATATCGTTTCCAGCTCGAGTCGAGTTACACTTAGAAGTCGGGACATCGGCGCTCTGATCAACGTGCTCAGCATCTTGCCTTGGCTGGCTAGCGGTGTCGTCTAGAGTGGGACGACCAACATCGCTAGCACAGGGGTCTACAGGAGCAGTAGCCGCACAAGGGTCATAAACCTTGTCAGTGTCGCAGGTAGCTGGCAGCGGATGCGACGTATCGTTAGAAGCCTCGGGAGAACCAATATCGTCGTTGGACACATAAGAGTCCATAGGCGTAGCTGTTCCGTTTTCGAAGTTCTGATTGACGTCCTGCTGGTTCGATAGACTTGGTGTATCGTTGGAAACAATAGGTTCGTCTATAAAAACCTCGCCGATGTCCATAACGAGGGGAGAGTCGGGACTGAGCCCTCCCTTAGTGAGGATATCGGTCACCGTTCCTTGAGGCGTGGGTGGTAGATCCTCTTGATTCTGTAAAGCCATGGTGGTCACAGGGGAAAAAGCGACACTACCTGACGTCGATAAGAGCTGTTTCATAGTTGCTTCCTCGCGGCGGGAGGATCGCTTCCTCGTGGCCGGAAGGATCACGTCGTCGAGCTAGAAGAGTTTCTGGTGGCGGTTATGACAGATTTCTGGAAATAGGACTATGTCAAAGAACACATATCAAAGAATCTCTGCCGAAACCGTTCATAAATCCAGCGTGTCTTTAATTATTGTGCCTCACCTTTCATGAGCGTATGAGGCGCTTCAGCAGATTTATATACACGACTTGTGAATGAACGACGTAAATCTCGATGAACTCAATGAGCGTACCTCGACCGACCGGCGTGTTATGCATTGTTAGACCGCCTCGTGTCCACATTACCGTTGCACGATGGTCGGGTTCTCTCGACGATGAATACCTAACAAAGACATTGGCCATGGGGGATTGACGTGTCAGCATCTTGTCTCTGAATACACAGCCATGAACAGCAGAACAGCACACATACCTGCGGCTTCAGATTGCAGTACGTAGTAGAACGATTAACATGTACGACCGAGTGTACAGCAAAAAATTACCCTAACGCCATTTACCGGACGCTGATACGGATGTGAGGTACACATGAACGATTCGTGTGAATGTGTGCATCACAATAAGGCAATAGACAATGCAAGAATAAGATACAGACACCGACATGTATCGACCTGTCAGAGCCTTACACTGGTATTGGCATTCGTTCGTCAAGCCTTCGGGATGATGCTGCAATGTCGGAGTAAGCTAAGATGTCTGCTCAACGCTGGTCATCCATACTGCTTACCTATTGGCAGGTATAATGCCCTGAACGATTGAGCTCACTTCGGAGCTTAAAGACGTAGGACACGTCAATCCTCGCCGCTCAAGGACATCACGAGGATGACCCAATCGCCTTCGGCCCACGGGAGAAGGCAGTCTTGCCCGTTTTGTAGAACCTGAACCAAAGCATTTCTGGTCATACACATCATAGACAGTTAATCAAGAGGCGTAAAACGAAAAGGGAAATAGACGACATACGGTGAATAGGTCAAAATCCTTTTGAAACAAGACCACGTTTGTTGACTTATCAAACAATTTGAAGAAGGAGCCATCCGCGCCTGCATTCACCGCCAGCCCAACGGTAACGTCGACACAACCGCTGAAGGAAGGGTCTTCGTGCGTGGTGGTGCTATTTGGGACAGCGGAGGCAGCGTTCACAGCACTTGAGACACTAGTAGACGAAACGGCCGGCGACGGCTTTGGTGAAGACGTCGTAAATGAGGAGTTGACGACTGATGTTGCAGCAGAAGCGAGTGAGAGAGTGATGCTTGATGATGAAGCCGAGACAGGATAGTTTGAGAGGGAAGTGGGGGATGATGTATTCATCGCTTCGGAAGACGCACTGAACGAATGGGAAGAGGATAAGGGATGATGAGCAGAGGATAGAGGGCTAAAAGAAGATCCAGATGAATAAGATGATGAAGACGCGAACATGTGGGATGCTAGTGGTGAGCCCACAGATAGGAGAGTGGATGAAGATGAATGGAGAGAATGAGAGGACGGGATGATGGTTGGAGAGGAAGAATGGCTGTGGGAGGAAGAAGTAGCGTGAGAAGTGGTGAATGTAGCAATGTGATGTGCCTTGGTAGTCTTCTTAGGGAACTTGACTAATTCGAGGGTAGAATTTTCAACGTTGAATGTATCATCCGTGCTCGCACCATCTTCCAGCGGTAAGCTATTGCGACGAGATATCCGAGATGCAACACTTCGATGTCTCTTGTATCTATCTCTAGGAGAACCGTTGTTGCTTCTCGCGATATTCTTTGAGAGTGACGCATCCGATTCCAGAGAAAGCGAAAGCTTGGCAGAGCTATCAAGGTTGAGGTTGATGTTTGCACTAGCCACACCGCCCAGCGCGGTCAAGCCGAACTCAATCTAGTACATGGAGATGAGTAGGCTGATCTGACGCAGAGAGATGTACACGTACCGTTGGGATAATATGCGCTTCGATTGACCCAGATGCGGCCACGTCCGGCGTAGTGGCCAATGTTAGATCTGGAAAAGATGAATGGGCTATTGTCACATAGTGTGGCAAATTAAGGGATATGCTGACCGGTATCCGCTGGAGCAAAGCCTCCGCCACTGGACTGTGAGCCGGAGGGGAACATTATCTGGGCATTATTGATATTGTAAGCTAGATCGACACTCATGTTGAGCTCGGTGTCAAGCGTTGCTATGCCTTGAGCATTGATCACGAGAGAAGGACCAATGGTAAGAATCCTAAACAAACAGTACACAAGTCAAAGAAAGACTAGAGGAATAAAAAATGTGAGACGAACCCAGGGAAACTCAGTCCGGGAATGCCAATTTGATACACAGGGATCTTTCCGCTGTCGAACGTGGCCTACATAACCACACATTGAACTCTGTATCAGCAATACACGATAGCCTTAGCCAGAAGTGCTTACCTGGGCGGATGCGTTGACCGTTAGGACACCATTTAAGTTCCCATTTAGGTTACCGTATAGACCGAAGTCGGATATCTTGGGTGGGATGAGGGAACCAGTAGCTACCACGCCGTAACCGACCTGAGCGTGCCCCTTCGCATCAACGACTGCAAGATACTTTAGATACATTTAGGTCAATTAGATGGTCACTCACCGACTTTGACTTCGCCGTTGATAGCAGGCAATGGACTTGGCGCGGGACAGTTGATAGACTGGTCAAAAAGTGTGACCGACTGATCGAAATCTACGGTTTGGGAGTTTGATTCGTTGAACGTGTGGGCTGTACATAGGTTTTGGAGAAATCAGAAGTCAGTTCATGGTACCCGACAAATTTGCGTGCGTAGAAAGATGTAGAACTTACAGCCGAAAGCATCGCCAATAGCTCCCCCAATGCTACCCAGGAATCCTCGCCGATGGGCGCCTGAAGTGACGTTGACATCCCCATTGTGAACTGCAGCGGTGGAGCCTTGTATGACAAAAGTGACATTCCCGCTCCTTTCGTCGAATCAGCGCTGATAGTATTGACGTGTCAGATGAGAGGATGAACGCACTGCGCAGGATCAACAGCCGCCCAATTGGTGTCCAGACGGATTCCGCGGACACTGGGGGCTGGCATTGTGCTGTTCGAATCACGCTTTTGTATCTTCGCTTGAGTTTCAGCAGGGATCGTCTGGTTTTCATGTGTCCATTCTTGAGCGACCCTCGCAAAAGGCATGGCTCCACACTATTAAATGCCGACGTGAGTGCTCAGAGCAATGCTTCTTTATCAGGAATACACGCACATTCTCGGGCAAACGAACAAGGGTATTGACTGCACCACCTGAATACAGATGACCACAATGGTTGGAATCGCCGGTACATATGGCCCGAATCTCTTGTTCTACATCGTTAGGGCTGCAGCTGAGGATCGTCCAACCTGCGGCAGTTGTCAAGTCTGATACAGCATTAATTGAACCAGACTGTGAGAAGTAAATCAGTGATCTGTGGGAGGGAAAGATGCTCGAAGTTATGGACATACGATTTGTATAGTTCCACTGACGGTACCGTTCGCGACGTCGTAGGAACATTGGCCATTCAGACAGGGTGTACCCCAGTCGTTGACCGCCCTAGCTCTGTCGAATAAAAGGAGTGTGATGACCACGGGCAAAACGAAGAGCACCATGGTGAAGGATGAGGAAACTGTGAAAGAGTGTCAAAAGAACGAAGGTGTGTGAACGAAGGTTGGTCGCCACCAGGACAGCCCGAAGAATCTATGGACCAGAATACCTGCAGAGTCCCTCCTATATAGTACACATCCTATCTATCATGATGCGCATATAGGTTAGTATTGGTAGAACTGGTGGATTAAGCCAACGACTCGAAAAACGTTGAAGAGGCAACAATCCGTGATCAGGAAGGGATGTGAAGACGATCAACGAGGGTATGTCTCGCAGATCTGCGGGTGCATCATATATCAGAACAGTCGAAAATCACGATGAACACGGACGACATACGTTGTTGTGACGAGAATATAGACATATATTGACGAACTGTGGGTGCATGATATATGAGAGTGGTCGAAAAACACGATGAACATAGACAACGCACGTTGTGGCGATGTGCATATGGGTATATCTTGACAACTTATCGAAGACCTCAGCAGGTTACTTTGTTCGACACTTACCATACCATGATTGAATATCATTTGAACACGCCATTGCGACGACAGATATCTATAGCAAACAGTTATCATAAGAACCAGCAGATTAATATTATGCCGAGAGATATGCACACTCACATCGTTGGATGTAAAAGCCGAACACTGTCGACATCGAACATTGACGATCGTGATCTGGCTATATATTACTCGAACACGCCACCTCGACAGCGAATATCTATAGCAAACAGTTATCATGAGAACCAGCAGATTAATATTATGCCAAAAGATGCACTCACATGTACCCTGTTCTGGAAGCTCGTTGGATGTAAAAGCCGAACACTGTCAGCATCAACACTGACGATCGTAACCTGGGGACGTCGGGGTAGATCTACATCCTCGACAGTGATCTAGCTGCTAAGGCGAAACTGAAGTGAGTATGCATGTCAGCAGTTACCCAGTTCTAGCCAGGGCCAGCGTGCGTGTCATTTGTTAAAGTAACAACAGTAGGTTTCCGCTCCGCAGACGAGAACGGACGCTAGAAAGGTTCCATAAGACATAAAACTACATAAACATACCGCTAGACCCCAGATAAATCCAGACAAAGATGGATAGACTAAACACAGCCTATCGTCTCCCAGCAGAACTCCCAAACCTACTAAGCGTCTTCGCCGGCACCCCACCCGCCTTAGATTCCTTCACAGGCGACAGCTCAGTAGGGATATTCAGCCCTCCCGCATCTCCCTACAACAGTGAGGTCAAACTTTAGAACTTGCAATTGACAGAGCGAGAGAGGGGGAGAGAGAGAAAGAGAGAGGCACACGCACCTGAGACATCCCACCCCAATCAAACGTAGAAGCCTGCGCCGAAGGGAATATATTCCCAATGTTGATCTTCCGTTTCTTCTTCTTCTGCACCACTGGCTCAGCCTCGCTTTCCGACTCACTCTCTACCGCTTTCTTCCCTTTCGCAGCGTTCTTCCCCTTCACAGGCTTGGGCTTCGGCTTGGGTTTAGACGCGGGTTTGCTAGCACTGGGTTTCTTCTCCTTCTTCCGCGCGGGCTCGTCGTCGTCGTCGTCGATAACGGACGCCTTCCGTTTCGCAGGTCTGGACGACGGACCCGGTTCGGGTTCGGGGTCTACGATCTCTATCTCGGGGGTTACACTTCGTTGTTTCTTCGACTTCTTCGGAGGAGCAGCCTTCGACTGTGCGGTTTTCTTAGGCTTGGGTTTCTCGACTTCGACGATGTCCCCGTCGTCATCATCCTCGACTGCTTTGGTAGGAGGTTTCTTCTTGGGTTGGGGTTTCGCGGGCTGTTCTACGTCGGAGGATGAGTGTGCTGTTGAGATTTTGGGTTTCTTGGTTGAGATTATGGGTTTGGGTTTCGGCTTGGGGTTTGGGAGGGGAGAGTCGTTGGTGGGTTTGGCGGGCGTGGGTTGCTCAGTTCGCTGTTGAAGACTTATGAGTATCGGGTGACGCTGGATGGATAGAGAGGAGTCAATACCTTGACCTGTTGAGCCTTCGTCCGCTCATCATCTAGCTGAGCACCAAGGATCTTCATCTCGTCAGTGACGTCGAGCAACTTCTTCTTCAGCTCCTCGATTTCGCCTTCCTTCTGTTCGAGCTCATCGTCGCGCTCCTTGATAGCATCCTACCCATATCCATCATTAGCATACGGACTGAACAAATAACAATTGCACGTACCCCATGCTCCTTCAACGAGTCCTTATATTTCTGTATCCGATTTTGATACTTCTCATCCCGCTCCTGAGTGACCGCACGAAGCTGCTCCACCTCATCCTTCAACTCCTTGACCTCAACCTCCAGCTCGATCTTCCGCTTCCGCAGGGCGTCTCCTTCCTCGTTCTCTCGTTTGTCCAAGTTTCTCCATTTCTCCAGCTGGCGTAGGAGGTCGGCGTTGGTTCGTTCTAGCTCGTTGTGTTTGTCCTGTAGCTTCGCCTGACTTGACTTCAAGCCTTCGATTTGGAGGTTTGCACGCTCCAGCGATGCAGAGCTCGTCCCGGAAGATGCGAGGAGTGCAGTGTGCTCGGAACGTAGTCCAGCAAGAGATTTCTGTAGGAAAACACTTCTGGTTCCAATCGTTCCATGTCGGCGGTGAACCTGCTGGACTCACCTCAAACTGGTCTCTCTCAGTCCGCAGTTCCTCCAACTCGTCCAAAATCTCCTGGTTCTGTATCTTCAATGCAGTACGCTTCGAATGCTCCTGTTCATAGGTCCACTGAGCATTTGCGAGCTGATCTTGCAGGTCCACAACATGATTCTCCAATTCCAATTCTTTCGCCTGAAACATGCCAATCTGATAATCCCGCTGCAACCTCGCCAGACGTGACAGTCGTAACTCCTCCCTCAACTTCACGATCTCCATCCGCTCCTTTGCCAAATCGTGTACAGCTCGTAGATAGGCAGCCCTCCACAAGTTCTGCAACGAGTCAGCCGCCTCCTTCCACTCCGTCCTCTCCTGTCCAAACTGTTGCTTCAGTTGTTGGAGACTATTCTCATGTCGTTGCTTCTCGGCTTCAATCTCAGCTTTGAGTTTCTGGATCGTCTGCTCAGTCGTACGGTTCCGCATCACCAGTTCGTCGATGTGTGCTTGCTGCTTCGTGACCATAGCCTCCAATGGCGCGGAAGACGGTGCTGAGCGGATCGGTGTCGGTGCTTTGCGGGTTATGTTCATCGTCGCCGGGGTATCAAGGGTAGTGCCAGCACAAATAAGCAGGTAATAGATGTAAATGCAATAAATGGGCCTAGATAAGCAGAAACTGCCTCAGCAGTGGAGGAGGAGGGGTCGCCGGAGGTGAGAAACGTGCGGTAAACGCGTCGCGCCCACGGTCAACTGACCGCGGTTGGACAGCAGAGCGCACGTGATAAATCCCGCCCACCGACGGGCGCCCCGCCGTCTCTACCAGGTCACTGAACCACCGCCACCAATGTCGCCAACAAAGGGCCCGGTTCGCGACATCAAAGTTAGGGTACCACGACACAACGGCCAACGAATTGGGCCAACATTCACTGCGCACGTTGAAGCTCTTGCAAAGAAGCAGAAGAAGAGGGTAGACATTCGTCAAACTGCATACGACTCCTCCAGCATATTCGCCCAAGCAATCGTGAGTCGGCTTTACTTCAAGTCCTGTCATGTTACGGCGTACTGACGCAACGTAGGAAAGTGCATCTGAATGGAACTCTTTGTTGTTAACGGCTCGGGCAGACCGTGGTCCTCAATGGGACATTGGCACGCAACAGTGAGTACCATGAACATGCATGCCAACTGCTGGTCTAACCATAACCAGGTTCCATGTCGATGAATATTCGGACTTGTACTATGACCCTACTCCCCTACGAGAACACGAGAAGGAAGCAGGCGACCCAGACAAGACCGAGCAACGCCCCTCCATGCCGCCTCCTGACCAAATAATGTCAGACGCCTCCCCCCAAATGCGCCGCAACCCAAGCACCATGTCCGCAAGCTCCGGCTCCGTACCATTCTCCCCCCGACACCCCGGCACCTACCCACCCCAAGGCATGAACTACAACAACATGCCCCGGATACCTCCCGGGCAGTTCTACGGGAACGGCGAGCCTGGTATGCCGTCTCCGATGCGTATGGGCAGTATTGGCGGTATGGGCATGCCTATGGGTGATATGGGCATGGGGGGGATGCCTGGGGGTAATATGGGAGTAGGAGGGATGGGACCTATGGGTATGGGTTCTCCGGATGTGCGACGGAGTTTGAGGCGTAATACGAGTATGGGCGAGGAGGGATTTGGGATGGGCGGTATGCATTAATTCAGTTGTTTGTGCACTCACTTTGTTTTGTGGGCTTGCGCTGCGAAGTTCGTGCTACGGCAAACTCCCTTCCTCCTGTGCAGATTCAGGGTCAATGGCGAGGCGCATCATAACTGAAGATCGTCATGTCACGTCAACATGCATGTGTCTCGGACATAGACAAGCTCCTAACCATGGGAGATTGGCAGTGTTCTAACTTTACGCTAACCTCGACTGCTTGTATGTCTATCCCTTTATCATACACTCGGCGCTTGCGTCGGCGACCAGAGACCTTACAGAAGCGGTGCAGCATTGCAATGAGCCTCTCTCAAGCTATTGATCCCGCTGCTATTCTTGTACGTTGTGTTCTGTCAAAATTTCAGTATCGCAACTCACTCTATCGATCACAGTGTTCTCTCTGTCAGCGACAGTTAACGTTTGTGTTCGGCCGTGTGAGATCTTCGACACAGCACCCGCACGAGAAGCGGAGTTAAGCAACACGAGGCGCGAGCTATGCACAAACTGACATCGATGCAAAGAAGCCGCAAATCCTTCACCGCTGCGCTGTGTATGTTCGTTCGGGCGTTGGACATGGCCGTCTCCACATCGAGTGACATTTGCAGGCTCAGCTCACTATTGAGTTAGATCTACAGGAAGACAGCGAATATTGCTCGAACAGCCACTGCTATAGCTCCTTCCAGCGATACTGGAAGGAGCTATAACTAATGTCCTGCATAAATACAGCGAATCTTGTCTTGATCCCTAGGGTGCTCATCCTCCTATCCGACTCTTCACCTCCGTCATGTCAACTTCCTCTTCAAGCGGCTACACACCACTCGACATTGCTATCATCGAAGCCGTGTACGTACTAACCCAACGTTCTTTCATTCAGTATCACTGAGTCTATTCTAGTCAAGTCGGCAACTTCATCAACGTCGCCCTCCTGGGTACGTGACCACTTAATCCAGTCCCCACTCGAAACTAACCTTTACCTGTCCCTTACCAGCCGTAGTAATCTACGACAGCATCATCACATTCGGCGAAGAAGTACGGTTAATATGGTGCTACGGATCCCGCGGGAAGAACGTCGTCGCAGCATCGATGCTCTTCCTCGCCAATCGGTACCTAGCCATATTGTACGGTGTTATCGGGTTTGTGGCTGGTACAGTCCCTCTGGTATGTGATATCTTTCTACGTTCGGCAGTCATGGTATACTGATATCGGTGTTGGTAGACGTGAGTCTAGTTCAGGCGAAGATGGAGTGTGTTCGTGTGCTGAATGTATGTTATGTAGAACGACCTGCGCCGCTGTGACCCGATTGACAGAAGGGATCATACTAGGCTTGATCCTATGCTTCGCTCGTAAGTTTTCTCAACCACATCCCATTATCATCATCGTCTTACTGACCTTGCATAGTCTTCTCTGCTTACCGCGTATACGCCTTGCGAGTGTGGCACCGCTCTCTATTGGCCGCAGTCGTGTTCCTACTCAATTTGGTTCCCTTCTGTATCAACCTAGTAAGTGTTCGGAGCGTGATATCAAGGTTTCGTCGGCGAACTCACGCTTCATCATCCGTTTAGTACGCTTTCATCCGGTATAAACCAGCTGCTATAGGACCGTCGTTCTCGCCCTGTGCAGTGATCGACCCTCTTAGCCCCTCCCTTGAAATACAGTACGTACTCACATATCTCCGCGATGACTCGTATTAACGGCCGCTCTCAGATGTGCGTCCACTCTGTTGCTTCCATGATCCTCAGTTTTTTGATACCTCTCCAGTTGTTCGTGCCTGTCGTCTATCCGCCATCGCAGCAGACGCCATAGTCCTATTTTCGACTCTCGCAAAAACGGTCCCTGCGTGGATCGAGGCGCGGAAGCTGAAGATAGCCGTGCCTCTGTCGACTGCTATCATACAGGATGGTATGTATTCCGTGGAGTTGACCGTCATCTGCCGATCTTGACCTTATACTTCTTCTTCAGGCTCGGCGTATTTCTTGTGAGTATCGTCGCACTGAGGGTTCTATGATATGAGCCTAACTCATGCTTATCAGCATACTCCTTGTCATGAACATATTCCAGATGATCACGTTTGCGGTCTGGGTAGGTTCAATCACGCATACCATCCTGAATTTTGACACTAATGAATATTGTCTATTTTCAGCAAACAGAATACCTAACTACCTTCATCTACGTGTCAGTACTCTCCTTCGCTGCAATGCAAGAAGCTTAGGCTAACAACCCCACAGTTTAACCCCGGTTCTTTCATGCCGTCTCATGCTCAACCTCCGTCAAGTAAACAACCACTCAGGAATTCCAAGCCTAAACAGCCACATCCTCTATCAACTGGATGATGAAAAGGACGTCGACGACATGCCGTCTATGAACGTCAACTTCGACAACCTCAACCTAGACGCCTTCGACCAAATCATAGATTCTCCGAGCGACTCAGATAGCAGCAGCGGCACGTCGCACAACAAAACCTCCTCTTTCAGGGATGTAGATTTTCGAAGTCTGAAGCTCGACACGAATCATACCACACGATCGTCTGACTGTTCTTCGGGGCAGAGTGATAGTTTCGCCCGAGAACAGAAAGACGAGATACAAGAGGTGTGTCTGATGTTCTTCGGTGCCGAATGTCACTCACCATTTGTATTAGATTCAGCGGCGGGTTTGACATAGCCATCTACATGTACAATTATCCAACCGATCGATCGCGGTCTTCGCCTCTACAGTATCCCTGTAACATCATTTCAATAAGCAGCATCCAGATGCTCTCATTCTGACGCTATTACGGATCTGCGACCACAAGAATGCAACTCTTTCGTACCCTTTCCGAGCACGTCAACATCGCTATGTCCGAGTCTGTGAGTGACCTCTTGTCAATTTTCCGAAACTGTGGGCTATGCGTGAACAAGGGCTTGAAACTCGTTGCGGCGTAAAATGACTGGATGGTATGTGTCTCGCTGGCCGCCCCAGAGGTCTTGCCAGCTGGCAATCCGATAAGATTACACGGCCGAAACAAATCGTGTTAACATTCCTGCATCTGACAGATCACGCAGCAGGTTATTGTCTACGAGTGGGTTGGCGCAACACGATGCAGAGAAGCCAGATGTGAAGATCAGGCTGTGGAAAAACAAGCACATGCAGTGGCAAAGGGTTCAATAGGTAAGCAGATGGTAAGTATATGACGATCACTGAGCGTTGGATAGGGGTTATGCTCATCCAACTTGAAGCGCAAGTAAATTCGTTATTGGCGTGGAAAACAACCTCTTTGCTTGCCTGCCTGTTGGTACCCATCTCGGACCGACGGACGCGCTCGTACCCATGTGGTCTGCTGTAAGTATACTATGTCACTGGGAAATTCATGCCGTACATACTTGGGTCACGGTGCGTTTCGGGAAACGCGATCGGGGATTGCATTTCCAGGGCATTTCAAGTTACACGGGCAGAGTTCGAGGTCGACGCTCAGGATGACGTGAGCGATCTACCGCCAAACACCTCAAGCAATCCGCCAGGCCATGAATAACCACTGCAAAGAGTATTTTCAGCTAATGCTACCAGTGGAACTTTGCATAAATACAGGGAGTACGGTCGTACCCATGGCCTCATCTCCACAACATCTCGAACACCCTGCGCATACATCATGTCGACGTCTTCTTCAAAAGCCTACACAGAATTAGATATTGCTATCGTGAAAGCCTTGTAGGTGACACGTCCATCGTCTTCATTTTGGTAGAATTGATCCCGTTTTCCTCTAGTCAGGTTGATGACTTTATCAACGTCGCACTGCTGTGTGCGTAGCCAGCTACTTGAAGAGCGAAACGAAGACTCAATCGCCACATTTCAGCTCTCGCAATCTATGATCGTATTATCACGTTTGACGAGGAAATGCGGCTGGTGTGGTGTTACGGACCTCGAGGCAAGAATTTCGGTGCCGCATCGATACTCTTCCTCGCAAATCGATATCTATCTATATTATACGGTATTATCGGCTTTTTGTCCAGCAAAGTCTCTCCAGTGCGTAATTTCGCGCCCAGTGCTAATATTCAGCTGATAATATTGTTTACAGACGTGAGTTCAGATCAAGAGGACAGCCATCCGAACGCTGAACGTGCATTGATCAGAACCACTTGTGTCGCCATGACCCGGTTGATAGAAGGGATAATTCTAGGCATTATCTTATGCTTTGCTGGTAAGCTTCTCCACAACGTCCCATTGTCATCGTTGCATTGACTTTTGATAGTTTTTTCCGCATACCGGGTGTACGCCTTGCAAGTGTGGAAACACTCTCTTTTGGCACCTGCAGTATTACTGCTGAATCTAATTCCCTTCGTTATCAATTTAGTAAGTGGGTGAGCTCCAAATTTGATCGTGTCATCGAACTCATCACCCATTAGTATACTTTTGTTCGTTACAAACCAGCCATCACAGGGCCGCCATTTTCGCCTTGTGGCATGATTGACCCACTTAGTCCCTCCCTGGAAGCTCAGTACGTATCAACATGTCTTTGTGATCACTCATTCTGACGATGTTCGAAGATGTATACTCTCTTTTGTTTTGGTTACTCTCGGGTTTTTGATATCCTCTTAGTTGTCTATACCTGTCGTTTGTCTGTCATTGCCGCAGACGCGATAGTTCTGGCCTCGACTCTCACCAAAACGGTTCCCGAATGGAATGAGGCGCGAAAGCTTATAGCCGTACCCCTGTCGACTGCTATTATACAAGATGGTACGTATCCCGTGAACTTGGTACCTTCCATCTTGACCTATCCTTTATTCTCAGGCTCCGCATATTTTTTGTTAGTAATGCCATGCCCGGTATTCGGTAATATTCAGTAGGGACCTAACTACCTGCCATCAGCATACTCCTAGTCATGAACATATTCCAGATGATCACCTTTTCGGTCTGGGTGGGTTGAATTGCGTGTCTTAGTTTGTCTTATACTAACGATTGCTTTCAGCAAATCCAATATTTGACCGCTTTCATTTACGTGTGAGTATCGTTATTTTGGGTCGCAGCTGCAGAGCACAACGTAACGATTATACCCAAGCTTAACTCCGATTCTCTCATGCCGTCTTGTGCTCAATCTACGTCGAATAAACGATCAACCAGGAAGCCCAAGACTAAACAGTCACATCCTCCGTCAACTCGATAGTCAATGTGGTATTGTCGACGATCTCAATCCGGACGCCTTCATCCAAACCATGGGCTCTCCGAGCGACTTAACTGGGCTTGATCATACAGTGCGAGGTGCCCAGTGCAACGAGCCATCGTCTGATTTTTTTCCAGCAGAGGAAAGGGACAAATTTTCCCAGGAACATGAAAACGATATACAGGAGGTATGCTTTTGGGCCCGGCCTCACTTTTTTTGCTGCCGAACGCGACTCATTGTCTGTGTTAGGTCCAGCGGCAAGTTTGACACACTTACTCATCCATCATGTTTCCCTTTGCCTCCAGACTATCTTGGGTCACCAATTGTGAAGCATGCAAATGCTAGCGCTTCGAAACCATGCTAGCCCACCCTCATTAAAACCTTATCTCAAACGAGAATAAAACATACTCAAATTCATGTCGGGCAATATCAGGCGTAGAGTTATCCACCATAAAATACAATGTATTCAAGAAAATCTATAATTGTACATCTATCGTCAAAATTACTCTAGGTCATGGGCGTCGTAATGTTCTTGACAGGTCATGGAAGGCAGGTGTATGGGTGAGAGTGGAGTCGTCTAAACAACGGTACCCTTGGTGGTGTTCAGGCGAGCGATCGTCGCGTCGTCGAGTTGAAGGTGATCCTTGACGAGCTCGGGAGGAGAGAGGGCGAGCCACTGGGTGATTTGTCAGTTTTACATTAAAGGTTATCAAAAGGTGGATCACGAACCTGGCCCAAGCTGATATCCTCGAATTTGTCTAGAGGCAAGCCGTTAAGGAAGCAGAATGTCGTGAGGGTAGAGAGCACTTACCAGACTTGAAGACCTCAAGGAAGCGAAGCGTAGTGTTTCCGGTGTTCTCGACGTAGTGACCGTAAGAAGCAGGGACATATCCAACATCACCGGCCTGTAGTCAGAAATATGAGCGTTGAGGTTCAACATGATTAATCAAAACACTCGCCTGATAGTTGAACGTCCTAGCATTGGCACTGGAGGCGAAGAGAGTGACACGAGCGTTGCCCTCGCTAAAAGAATTGTGAGCGTCATCCATGCATTCGCAACGCATTGACAACATACAGGAAGTAGCTCCACTCATCGGAGTCGGGGTGCCAGTGGAGCTCACTGTTCGGTGGTCAGTTTACGAACCTCTTAAGAATTATTGCAACATCGGACTCGTACCGAATGTGTCCGGGCTCGACGGTGACTTCGGCGGCAGCAATCGTCTTTGAGACGTTGAAGGTAGTGGAGTCAATGATCTTGGCGGAACCACCGGCTAATGGTGTTGCCTTGATTTGAGAGGCCTTGTAAGTGTATGGTGACTTTGCGGTTCCAGCGGCGCCAACGGGTGCCTTGTAGCTTGCTCCAAGGACATCTGAGAGCCACACGGTTAGCACTGAGAAGCACACCCAGACAATGTCTTCTTACCAGCGGGGAAGATGTATAGCTCCTTTCCGGGGATCCTATCGAAGGCAGACTCGTCTACTCCGAAGTTCTTGGCCAAGACAGACTTGGGAGTGTGGTTGAGCCAGTCGGTCAGCTGTAAGGTAGATGTTAGTTTGATAATCGTGATAGAGGGAGAACATTGTGGTCTACCGAGAAGGTCGAGTCTTCGCTGAAGTCACCGTCGTCGAAGACCTGAAGGTTAAGAGCAATAATTAGGGGCCGCCTTTAGGAGGAGAATCATGCAAGACGTACCAAAAGGAACTCAGAGCCCTCGGGGAGGTCGTTGGTGGCTTGAAGAACGTGGGGAACACCAGGAGGGAAGTACCAGAGGTCACCAGGCCCCTGTATCACCATGTCAGACCTATCGTACACCCGGGGTGTGAGAAGCTTACGATAGTATCGTAGTAGCTTTCGCCTGCCTGGTTGACAGTGGAAACGCTCATGTTACCCTTGAGGACATATGCCCACTGTAGATTTGATAGAGTTAGTTTCGCGCATATGTCAATGACGTTCCCATGATATATACCTCAGCGGTCTTGTGCCAGTGGAGCTCACTATTGGTCTTGTGAGCAATTGTTCTAACCTTTGTAGACTCATCACTTACCGAAGGGAACCGGCTTCAAGACGCATGTTGACGGCAGCCATCTCGGTAGCGATTGGCATGACCTTAACTGTAAGCATCGTCAGTAACAAAGACATGTGTGGGGGACTCGAGCGACGTACCATTCTGCTGCCTGGCCCAGCCACCGGTTTGGAGACGGTTGTGACTCAGACTGAATGGCCACTTGGCATTACCACTGCGTTGCATCGATGCCATTCAGTTAAATGTCTTTCATGATACATTGCATTAGGTTACTCACACAGTACCAGAATCGGTCGAGGGCGGGGCAAGCAGATCCGCATTCTGCAGATCAGTGGCCAAGTTCTGGGGACCGAGGATAGTCGCTCCAAGGGTGCCACGGATGGGCACTGGGGCGACATTCTGGTCAGGGCTCCACAGCTGCTGGTTCGAGTTCTCGCTGGCGTATGGCGCGGTCTGAGCGGCAGCCGACGCAGAGCTGGAGGCGCTTCCTGCGGGAGCTGCGAAGGACGAAGCTGCAAGGCATGCAACAGCGAGGAGAGCAGAGGTGAGTTTCATGCTAGGCATCGTAGAGCTCGTCAGGGGTGAGAGGAGAAGTAGTACAGGGAAGATGAGTTCGCAAAGAGGATGAGAGGAAGAGCGGTCGAATGCCGATACTGTTTACTGAGGAATGAGGATACCTTTTATACCTGTGCTCGACTCTCTGTGTGAAGCATGCGCACTGTAGAAGAGTAGGTGTTCAGTACCAATGGCCGCTGGAGGTGAGCTGGTAGCGTATTCCTATAGAATACCCCGAGTTAGGCAAGAGGTGGACCCACAGCACCCACTACCTGAAAACGTCAAACAAGACGCGGGCGCGGGGTGATACGCCAAGAAATGGACGGGGAAGGCATTGCGGATGCAGTTTACGGCTTGGCGCAAAGGGACGTGTGCCCTGCTGTCAATGGACAGAAGCTCGAAGAAGCTGCCATTTCGCCAGAAGTCATCCGTCACCGATGCTATGCAGAAGCTGCAGCTGAGATCAGGGCAATATTTGTAGCCAAGCGCAGCCTACCCTTCCGTTGAGTATAACTTAATCGAGGACCAAATCTTGCCAAGCGGTAGCCACCACGGTAATATTGAGCCATCGTCATTCGTTCGCTCGATATTACCGCTGTTTCTTTCGTTGCGCTCGTACTCCTCCATCTTCCATATCGTCAAGTCGTCACTACGGGGTGCGATGCTCTTGTGCGTTATTACATATAGCTCGGTGCCGGAAAGTATAAAGCACATATTCTTCGCATAGCTTCGCAGATCGTCTGCGGAGAAGCCTCCGGCCAAGCACTTTGGCAAGTCCGAGCATGTAGACAGCCGTTGACTTCGCTAGTTCATAACTAACCTGCGTAGGCCAACACATCTCAGTGGGGTTTACTCGTATGATTCCTATGCAGCCCATCCTCGTTTCGATGAGGCGTCGATGCTCTTCGTATTCGTATTAGAGCTCGCGGACATGGATTGATTCGTGACAGACCCACCACTCTTTTTTCACTGATTCCGAATTCATGGGGCATGTGACGATGTGCTTGAATTAGATCGAAGCTCGAAGTTCTTCGCTTTCTGTTACGCCGACTCGGGAGGTGCATGGGGAGGGGTTATAGCGGCCACCGGTAACAGACACGCTGGATCAGCACTCGTGTTAACGCGTATTGATTGGTCGAGAGCAGTGCATCCAGAGGTGTATGAGTTGTCGCATTGGATGTTGCAGTCATGATTCACTTGAAGAAGGTGAAGGTAGAAATAGATAATCCACACGCTCACCGTAATCCCCGGAATATCCTTTTCGTACAGGGTTCGCTACATAGTTGCAGCAGCCTATGGTCGTATCCAGTGCCTTCAGCATGAGCTGAACATGCTGTGTGCTATTGAAGAGCGCGGGATGGAAACGCTTGTGGTGGTCAGTAACAGGCTTCACCAGCCTGAGCATCATCAGAGCGACATTCTACCGGTAAAAATAAGCGCGCCGCTGCTCTGGAGCTTCTACAGCAGCCCCCTCCATCGAATTCAAGGCCTACACTTATGTTCTGCTGTCTGTAGTGGGATCATCTGGTTGTACGTGCCGTTGAATGTAATATCTGCTGTGGTAATCGTCCAGCATATCAGCGTCAGCGAAATTGAATAGGGAGTCAGCTACACATTGCAAGCCTCTCCGCAAAATTATGGCCAATCAGACAACTGATGATAGGGTTATTCAACGGTCTATAGCGTTCTAGGCTTGATGCGCAGCAATGCGCTCGCAGTTGAGTAATAAGTAACGAATGAGACGATACGAAGTATCATGAACTGCTCGAAGATTCAATATTCAGTATTAATGCTGTACAGCGGCAGCGTTGCACGACATCGACTACAGCGGGCCACAAGACTATCATCGACTATGACATTTTTCCGGCACGTAGTTATCAGATAACCTGGTGGCCAAATGAGTAATTGATAGGATCACTGTGGCTGGAAGTTCAGTTACACGTCAAAAATCGAACTGATCTCTGAATGCCCCAGCTCCAGTCTTCTTGGCCGCTTCCCTGTAAACAACGTATATCTTTCCATTGTCAACCATTCTCCTACAGCCAACCGCAACTCGTGCATGTTACGGAGAAATACCATAGTCATGTCTGGCAAGAACTTGCGCGCCGAACTGAATGCTATCTATGGACAACCATGGCATGGCATGCCGTCACACGGCCGCGCCGAAAGTGTGAGTGGTGTGTGCTCATGTCCACTTTTTAAGCAGTGGACCATGGCGGTGGCTTTCCCCGCCTTTCTTGTGCCTTCCCCGCCCTTTGCTACTGAGTCGAGTACGCAGTATGAGCCAGAAAGACGTAGAGAAAGGGGACGCGGAATCCGTGTCCATCAAGGAGGCGGATACTCGCGTGGAACCACAGAGCCGGAAAATCCATTTCGATACTGGAGAAGAACACGTACGGTATCGTAAGAATTGGTGGCAATTATGGTCGGTACTCTGAGCTCTTTACACGCAATCCGTACCATATTCTGAGGCATTTGACTGTAGGTTGCCAAAGGATCCTCCCCCTCCGCCACCCGAATCACTTGACGATGCATCGGTAGGAAGCTCATTTCATGTCGTGTGCTATCAAAGTCAATGGTTATGCTTTCAGGTCATCCCACTTGCAACAGCGTCCATATTTTCCATGTTGTCGTATACTTGGATCACTCCCATAATGGTACGTTGGGCAGTTCCATCCCGTGCTGAATCTCTGTACCGAGGTAATAATCGCTGGCTATAGACGCTCGGCTACCAACGAACGCTCCAAGCCACAGACCTTTGGAAACTAGATAGCTCGCGGGAGTGTGGCCCTCTTGGTGATAGGTTGGACGAAGCATGGGCACGAAGAGTAAAGGAGGCACAGGAGTGGAACGCACGACTTGAGAAGGGAGAGATTCGGCCACCCGTGCTGAAACGTGCGAAGTGGACTTTCCAAGCTTTGAGGAATCGTGGTTCTGGGTATAGCGAGAAGCGTGCTGCCCTTGAGAGACAATGGCTCGAATACGACGGCCGGAAGGAAGCTAGTCTCGCGTGGGCTCTCAACGATACTCTCGGTTTGTCTTTCTGGCTCGGCGGGTTATTCAAAGTTCTAGGCGACACATCGCAGTTGATGGGGCCTATCCTAGTCAAGGTTCGTCTAGCATCTATTCGGTTAGACATAAACTCATGCTCCCCTTGTAGGCCATTATCAACTTTGGAAAAGAACACTTTGCTGCTAAGGAAGCCGGCGAGCCCCTCCCCAATATAGGACGAGGTATCGGTATGGCTATCGGGCTCTTCTGTGTTACAGTCATGGCTAGTGTCTGCACGCATCAATTCTTCTGGCGATCTATGACAACAGGTTTACTGGCCCGTGCTGCCCTTATCTCCTCGATATACAAGCGGGGGATCTACATGACAGGCAAAGCCAGGACGAACTTCCCTAATTCGGCGTTGGTCAATCATATTTCGACGGATGTTAGTCGTGTTGATGCCTGTGCACAGTGGTTTGTGAGTCTCCTTTATTCCCACTGCGCCGTGCGCGATCTGATGGACTTGTTTGCGGGGACGCTATAGCATGCTAGTAAGTTCATCTCTTGATCGCACAGTTCTCGGCCATGACCAGTATCATAGCATGGACCGCACCGATTCAGGTCATTATCTGTCTTATCATTCTCCTGGTGCAGGTACGCACAACATTCCATTCCTGGCAGTATAAAACGTAGCTGAAGTAACAATCTCCAAGCTTGGGCCATCTGCATTAGCCGGATTTGCTCTGTTCCTTGTTCTAATTCCTCTGCAAGAACGTCTCATGAGCATTCAGTTGAGAATCAGGAAGGAGGCGAATCGTTGGACTGACCAGAGAGCCAAGATCATTTTGGAAGTATTGGGAGCTATGCGTGTGGTTAAGTACTTCTCGTACGAGGTACCATTCCTTCAACGTCAGTAATGTTTTTTTCTTCGATATCACCTTCTGTCTTCTGACCCACCAGGCAGGTATCTTCGAGACACGCAAGCACGAAATGAAAGGCATCCGCTCCATCCAGTTTGCACGTTCAGCAAAGTGAGTACTCTTGCGCCCATTGCCACGTGTGGGGAGATGCCAATATGTTTTACAGCCTTGCCTTCGCGTTCTCAATCCCAGTGCTTGCTGCAACGCTGGCGTTTGTAACGTACACATCAACTAATAGCGACTTCAACGTCGCCGTCATCTTCTCGTCGTTCTCCTTATTCCAAGTGTGTATGCCTCATGCTGTTATGAACACGCAGTTTGCTGACCTAGTTTCTCGGTAGCTTCTGAGACAGCCACTAATGTTCCTGCCTCGTGCCCTTTCGGCCACCACAGACGCTCAGAACGCTCTTAGTCGGTATGTCGCTTCTACTTGTAACTCGTACCGTGGATAACTTTGTCTGGTCTTTCCAGTCTCATCAAAGTCTTCCAAGCACCTCTTGCAGAGGGAGAATCCTTCACCATCGACCCGTCTCAGAAGCTTGCTCTCGAAGTTCGAGACGCGACATTCGAGTGGGAGGAGACACTATCAGCCAAAGAGGCCAAGGAAGCTCGTGCGAAGAGTAAGAAAGGCAAAGACAAGGAGCCCGCTGCAAAGGATGGTGCCGCTACGCCGAAAGCGGAAGGTCCGCCGTTCCAGGTGAGGAATGTCGACATGCTGGTACCGCGAGGCTCGCTCGTAGCTATTGTCGGAGCCGTTGGCAGCGGAAAGGTATGTGCTTGACCATCCAGCATATTGTGAATGCTCATATGCGTATGCGTCCAATAGTCGAGTCTGTTGATGGGCCTCATTGGTGAGATGCGCAAGGTACACGGACATGTCTCTTTCGGTGGCCGTGTGGCGTATTGTTCGCAAACAGCCTGGATTCAGAACGCTACACTAGTAAGGTGCTTTTTGGAAATGAGAGGCTGTCTTGCTGACGTCTTCGCTGTAGAGGGAGAACATCCTATTCGGCCAACCATTCGATGAGGAAAGGGTGAGTGTTACATCAGATATTATTCCCCAGATAACTCATTCCGGAATGCCAGTATTGGAAAGCGGTCGAGGATGCATCGCTTGTTACCGATCTCCAAGTACTCGCGGACGGAGATCTCACGGAGGTAAGAATCACGCATTCGTGTAATCAGAGATAAAGGCTATAGCTAACCATGCGTCAGATTGGAGAGAAGGGAATCAACCTCAGTGGTGGACAGAAGCAGCGCGTACGTATTCGTGATTCTAGAGCCTTACGTCCATGTTGACCTCCATGTAGGTGAACATTGCCCGTGCTCTCTATCATGATGCAGACGTCGTCCTGTTCGATGATCCCTTGTCTGCTGGTAAGTTCTTGCGAGTATCAGTAGATGATCTGTTCACCAACCCCCCTTATGAACAGTGGATGCCCATGTCGGACGAGCACTCTTCTCGGACGCCATCCTTGGCGCCTTGCGCAACCGCGGAAAGACAGTCATTCTCGTCACTCACGCATTACACTTCCTGTCTCAGTGCGACTATGTTTACACTGTTGAAAACGGTAGAATTGCTGCTCAAGGAAAGTACGATGATCTCGTTGAGAACAACGAAACTTTCGCCAAGTTGATGAAGGAGTTCGGCGGTGAGGAGAAGCATGAGGAAGAGGCGGAAGCAGAGGAGGAAGCCATGGAACAGAAACCCCCCGTCCAAGCGACGATTGAAGACGCTAAGTCGAAGTCTGAGTCCAAACGGAAACGATTGGGTGCTGGCAGTGGGAAACTGGAGGGGCGACTCATGGTCTCTGAGAAGCGAACTACGGGATCCGTTGGCTGGAACGGTAATCTTTCCCTTGACTCTCTTCAAGGCTGAGGAGCTGAGAAATTATTTTCCTAGTGTATGGGGCCTACTTTGGTGCCGGCAGAGCTTCTTTGACTGTACCTTTCGTGGTCATCTTTCTGCTTCTCATGCAAGGCAGTTCAATCATGAACTCCTATACTCTTGTATGGTGGCAGGCCAAGTAGGTTATATTTCCTTCGTCGAGGCTGCCATTCTGACTACTCCATCTACAGTACGTTCAACCGGCCTAACTGGTTCTACCAAGTTCTCTACGCATGCATGGGTGTGTCGCAAGCTATCTTCACGTTGCTTGTGTAAGTCCTCTGCTCGCGCTCGTTTCTCTGAGTTTAATCCCATTCTATCTACAGTGGAGTATCGATGGACGAAATGGCCTACTTCGTTTCAAAGAACTTGCACAACGTATCAATTCACAACATATTCTATGCACCAATGTCTTTCTTTGACACAACAGTACGTACCAGGTCTCTGCTTGTCCATCGTACTCGATCTGATGTTGTATGTTTCTCGTAGCCTGCTGGGCGTATTCTTAGTGTGTTTGGAAAGGATATAGACAGTAAGTGGTAACTTTTCACAGTGACATCTTGACAAAACTAAACCGGGTTCATTTGCAGATATCGACAACCAACTTCCACGTGAGTATAATTTAACCTCAGTAGCTGCATGTGCTTAACTTACCAATGTCTGATGATGCAGTGTCAATGCGAATGCGTAAGTAGTCTCTGCTTTTGCTGACCACTTCTGTATCTAACTCTGCTTGTTGCAGTTGCCCTCACCATTGCCAATGTGATCGGAGCAGTCGTCATCGTCACCGTTCTCGAGCATTACTTCCGTACGTCTCCAGCTCTCTTCATGCTTTCACTCTATTGAGCTATTATACATCCTAGTCATCGCGGCGGTCTTCATAGCGTTCGGTTATCAATATCTATCCGCCTTTTACAGATCCAGTGCTCGTGAGATGAAGCGCATTGGTGTGTATCGTGTCACCCGTGGATGCCCCAGCCACTAATAATATTCTAGATTCTATGCTGCGTTCTTTCCTATATGCTCACTTTGCTGAGTCATTGTCTGGCCTTCCCACAATCAGGAGCTATGGTGTAGTCGATCGTTTCCTTCAGAATAACATGTACTACACCGATCTCGAGGACCGGGCGGCCTTCCTAACGGTAACCAACCAAAGGTGGCTACCTGTTATCTGCGCTCCCGTTAATTGTGCTCGCTGACGTTATCATCCTCAGATGGCTTGCCATCCGTCTGGATTTCCTTGGAGGAATGATGACCTTTGTCGTGAGTACAAGTCAAATATGAAACTGTTGGTGTCAAATAACGTGAGTGTACGCAGGTTGGTATCCTCGCTGTAGTTGGTGTATCAGGAATCAACCCAGCTCAGATCGGTCTCGTTTTGACTTATACAAGTATGTTCAATTCGCTTCCCTTCAGCTCGTAGTTGTCTGATCACTTCTTGTGTTTGCCCTCACTAGCGAGTCTTACACAGATCTGTAGTATGTTGACCCGACAGGTGAGGACGACATCCTATACCATATAGCCACTGGATTAACAATCATCTACTACTCAGTCTGCCGAAGTTGAGAACTACATGGCTTCGGTCGAGACGGTGACCCATTACAGCCATGGAGGCAACATTGCTCAAGAGGCACCCCATGAAATCAAAGATACACAGCCGCCTCCGGAATGGCCTGAACATGGAGCAATTGAGTTCAACGAGATTGCCATGAGGTATCGGCCAGGACTTCCCCTCGTGCTGAAGGGCTTATCTCTCAGCATACGCGGAGGGGAGAAGATCGGTGTTGTGGGCCGGTAAGCTTTAATCAGCGATGTCTTTGTCGCACCTTGCTCATTTGAACCAGGACCGGCGCGGGAAAGAGCTCACTGATGTTGGCTCTGTTCCGAATTGTAGAACTTACGTCAGGGACTATTACAGTAGATGGGTACGTTCTATCTTGCCCCGAAATCACTCTGGTTCTGACCAGCCATTAGTGTGGATATCTCCAAGATTGGGCTGCGAGACCTAAGGAAGAAGATTGCTATTATCCCTCAGGATGTAAGCACTTGTGAAACCTTTCTCGTATCACCCGGCTCTAACGCAGCCTTCCATTCAGCCTCTGCTGTTCAGTGGTATGTTAGATGCGATATGGCTTCACAACACCTCTGACTCTCGTCTCAGGCACCATACGCAGCAACTTGGATCCCTTCTCAATGTACGATGATGCTCAACTATGGGACGCTCTCCGACGTTCCTACCTTGTCGACCCTATAACGGACGATGACTCGGAGAAGGACGGTCTCAAAGACCAAAACAAGAGTCGTTACACACTGGACAGTACTGTCGAATCTGATGGTGCCAACCTCAGCGTTGGAGAGCGAAGTTTGCTCAGTCTAGCCAGGGCTCTCGTCAAAGACAGCAAGGTAGTCGGTGAGTTGCAAGCAAATTTAACGGTGGATTTCGGTTGTTGATATCTTGATGTCTAGTGCTCGATGAGGCTACGTGAGTACACCAATGCTGCTTGCCTTTTGCCATGTGCTTACTCTCTGTACAGAGCTTCTGTGGATCTTGAGACAGACTCCAAGATTCAGCATACGATTCAAACTCAATTCCGAGACAAGACCCTGCTGTGTATAGCTCGTATGTATATGTCCTCTTGCAGCTCGTCAAGGTACTAAGTGAGAGTACAGATCGTCTACGTACCATCATCTCCTACGACCGCATCCTTGTTCTAGATGCAGGAAGCATCGCAGTAGGTTCACCTATCTTCTGCTCGCAGAATGATCCACTCACATACTTTCGTAGGAATTCGACACACCTGAGAACCTCTACATCCAGAATGGCATCTTCCGCGGCATGTGCGAGCGTAGCAACATCTCTCTGGACGACATCAACAAGGCTGCGTTGAAGGCCCAGACACTATGAGCAGGGCTCTGAGAGAGGGTGATATAGAATTGATTTAGACGACTGTAACGAGTACTACTGATCCACGAATACCGCTAGAGATACATGACTTGATGCTACTTTATATCCATTTACATGACGGAACGTATACACATTTTAGATCCCATTATACGAGAGAACCCACCAGAAAGGAGACGAGAAAACAGAAAAAAAGTCTAAGGGTTGATGTGTATACGTGAACGAGTCTATGCTTGTGATTGACTGCCGGTCTGTTGATACGAGCCCATCCATCCGAAACCTATACAAACACGCTGTTAATGCCATGCTTAGAAATGCAACATAACGACACATACCAGGGACTGCCATGTCTTGCCACATCTCTGTCCCAACCATGGAATCGAGCAACTCCGAGTCGAAAGGCAACGGCGGAGCGAAGAAATCCGGAACGTTCACGTTCATCTCCATGCCGAGGCCAGCAACGACCTCCGGAGAATCCGCGTGGACTGGTCCTGGAATAGACTGCAAGTTCGTCGTCGCAGGGGACATCGATGGCCGCGGGGCAGCAGGTGTGACCGGAACTGACGAGATGCCCATCTTCGTGTCTTCTAGGAGCTCCGTCTTTTGGCTGGTCGGGGAGACCGACTTCGACTTTACGGCCGAGCGTTTTTGGACCGGTGCGGGACGTTCCACTTGGGCAAAGGGTGCGGCGAGGAGGTTTTTGAGGAAGGAGGAGTACAACTTGGGGCCGTGTCGGTCGTCGATGGCGACCTCGGGAGAGCCGAAGAGGTCTGCGACTTTCTGGACCTTGTCGCGAATCTCCACTCTGTTCTCTTTCGACACATACGATGCATAGCGAGGTTGCAGTAACTAGATGCAGCATTAGTTCTAACTCATGGAGCTAAACTATGTGACGAGATACGTGCCTTCAGCAGGAATGCACACGCAAAAGTGGCGAATACAGCCTGAGCCTCAGGTCCGTGACGAAGATATATCCCTGATTTACCGAAGTCAGACACGTTATCAAAATGCATGCCCTAGAACTTACGAGGGTCAGGAGGCGTAGAGTTATCGAGAATAGCATACGTAACGTCGAACGCAGCGCGCATGCACTGTAATATACAATCAGCATGCATCCTGCTCACATAGAAGAAGAAAGCTACTCACGCGCCAAAGAAGCGTAACATCCTGCCCCACCGAGGTCTTGCCAAATGCGTACTGGAACCCGAACGACAACACACTCATGCGGGCGTAGCTATACGCAAGTCGAAGCAGTCGGTTACGGAAGTTGCTTTGCATATCGTTCGGTTCTGTGTGTTCTTGCAATAGTCCGAGCCAGTGTTCCCACAGACGGGCGAGTTGATCGTCTGTCTCAGCTGCGAGTGCCGCAAGATCGAGATTCTAAAACACACAATTGAGTCAGCATACAGTCAACTACGATGTCGAAGGAAGATACAGACCCTGTTGAATCCAGTCGGGCTATTCGGATCGCTGTGGATCTTCGCCCTAAACTGACCCACCAACTTCAACTCCGCATTGTATGCGGACAGCTGGATGTCGAACCCTTTCATGTTATACGGAGAGCTGTTCCACCACTCGTGCGAATGGCTGGCGACGTAATCTGTGTTGCTGATGATCGGGGCTTTGCCATACTGCGAACCGGTGGAGCGATCGAGGTTGAAGCAGTTCAACCACGCGCGAGTGCGGTTGAGCATCTCGCGGGCGTGCCTCTCGTCTTTCGGCTTTGCAGTATTGGGATAGTGGAGGTTCAGGTCCGTGGCGATTCTGATTGAAGTAGATGTTAACATGCAGGCGGCACATAGAAAGGGAAAGAGGATCACTGACCGAATGGCAACACCAAGGTAGATCCACCCTCTGTCGTCTTCCCACTTCTTCGCAGGGACAGGATAGAGAGCAAGAAGGATGTATCCATGCACAGATTCCACGCTCTTCTGTCCACCGATGAGTGCAGTGCCGGCGGCGAGTCGAGCGTATTCCATCGCCCGCTGATAAAGTTCTGGGCGTTCTGCGTAGAACCTGGAAGCAATGCCACAGACTGCATGCCGTTAACAATTTGGTCAAATACGGGGAAGACGAGGTGTGTACTCACTGACGGTGAAGAGGAATGGGCTGCGCCAGTAGGTTTGTTGCGCTGAGTACAGTGCAGGGTCGAGTAAGCTCACGGAGACATTCATGTACTTCCAGTAGCTATAGGCAATGCATCGGTCAGTAAGGGCTTGGTCAACTTCTGTGAGGAATGCGTACATGTCGAATAGCTTCTCCACCTCAGCGACGCTGATAAGCCCAGAACGCAGAATATGGGGCGGCTGATGATCCTGCACGAGCGGACGTTCGATGGCTGTGCCTACCGCGATTCAGATACAAAGCACGGGACACGCCGAAAACGAAAGCACTCACTGGCTCTGAAGTAGTCTATATTCGCCAACCCAAGATTCTCATTCCCATCGTCGTCCCCACCCATACTGCTGCTCGACGTCTTCCTCCTCACGCCCTTCGTCCCAAGCGACAAATCCGCCAACAAGCCCAACGGCGCCGCCACATTCGGAATCGTCGCCAACCTCTCCTTCCTCGTCGGTGCCTCCGAGCCCGCACGTCTGTTCGTGCTCACGGACCCTTCGTCCCCACTCACACCAGCACCGCCCTCAAGATCGTCCTCCTCATCGACAACATCGATCTCGAACCCAGCGTCATCGGTACCGTCGAGAGGCAGCCCATGATCGCTTCCGTCGTCCTCAGCCGCGAGCATCTCCCGAGTGGCGCCTGGCCCTCCCATGCTGATATACCCGCCAAACGCTTCGATCGACTCGCGCGCCTTGGCGATCCAGTCTAACACATCTGCGTCTGATCTCGTCTGGGCCCCGCCGTCGGATGGTTGCCCGACGTCAGGCGAGGCGAGCCCGGAAGAGATGAGCGAGTAGGATTCGGTGGATTGGCTGGGAGAGGGTGCGTCGGCGACGGCGGTGGCGCGTGCGGCTTCGACTTTGCGGTTGGCGGCTTCGAGGTCGGCCATGAGCTTCTCGATCTTTTCGGTTTGTTCGCGGATTTGGGAGAGGAGGTGCTCGCGTTTGCTGATGGGTAGTTGAAAATGTAAGTGATTATATGCGGATTTTTAGAGGTTGAGGATGCTTACGGAGGAGCCCGACGTTTCTTACGACCGGGAATTTTGCACTCATGGTTTCCGTTGCTGCAGCGTTTGCAGACATCGTGGCCAGGCTTGAACTCACATCGAACCTACAACAACACCCCGTCTCAGCTCATCAAAAATTCCGGATTTTGTTCTAGATAATACAGACCTTCAAGCCTTTACATCTTTCACACGCGCCACTACGAATCCACCGATATTATTAGCACAGTGCTCCATCGCCGCAAAAGGGTGCGATACGTACGCTTTGGGCTTGACCGCATCAGGCGCAGGGCCCATTTCCCTATCTGATGCATCCTCCGCGTCGAAATCATAGCCATCATCCATGGTCCTCGCACGCTTGATGCCTGGTCCCGGGTACATTTCTGACTGCCCATCGTACATCGTAGGCGGTCGATGCAACGCATTTTGACCGGGTATGCCGAGGTCGGGAGAGATGGTCTGGGGGAAGTGTTGAGGGGAGGTGCCATACCCAGGTGAGCCGTTTACGCCGTGTGAATATTGTGGATAGGTAGACGGGTCTTGGAAGTTGTTCAACTGCCCACCGACGACAGGAGAGCGTCCAGGGTACAGACTCTGATGGGTGAACTGCTGTGGCGGCTGGCTCTGCTGCTGGGAGCCTGATGGACCTGGGACTGACTGGAAGAACCCGTTCGGAGAGCTGGTGGCATTCTGCTGACCTTGGCCGAGTGGCTGCTGGAGACTGAAGCTGAATTGGTGCGGTACGTTCTGCTGATACGAGTCGAAGCCGTTAAAGGGCTGGCCGTGCATCGATTGCGGTCCACTTTGCTGTTGGCGTCCCCCGAGACCATGCTGGGGGACTGCGCTGTGTTGGATGCCGGTGTACATGTTAGAGTCGAAGTCGAACTCTTGCTCGAGCTGAGGAGCCACACGCTGTTCGTCCCAGTTGGTGCCCATCTGGTAGTGAGGAGTGGACATGCTGGAGCCAATTCAAGCGAGCAAAGCGACATCCCATATAAGCTCGCGGGACGCCCAAGAATGTTCTGTGAGTGATAGACGCACCTGTAGACGTACTGCCGCAACGAACAACACCACGGGCATTCGTGGATCCGACCGCCCAGAAAAGTTATGTAATGTGGGAGAGCGATGTTCCCTTTTAAGGGAC